>CAEGAE010051331.1:0-89228 GCA_903067095.1 Girardinus metallicus
TTTGCTTGTAGCCTTGTTTTGTTCGTCTGTTTAGTTTGTTTTGTTTTTTGTTGTTGTTTTTGGGTTGGGCCCCCCAGCGTGTGGTTGTGGTTGGGGGGGGGGGGGGGGGGGGGGGGGGGGGTATGCTTTAAGAATGCACACACACACATAGACATGCACACGTTTAGACAATTGGCACATGTCTTGCTATACAGGGCGTTGTAAACGCATGCAGCTCCATTGTCTGAGGGTCTCCATCTGTTCCATGACAAGGCATTCCTCAGACAGCTAGTCATGCCGCTAAAGGGGGGTGGTCTGTTCTTCTGACCAAGGGGCTCAGAGCGAGGTCAGAGTCACATGAGGTGTATTAACAGAGAAGGAGTCCCAGACTCTCAGGGTTTGACTACTTGAATTAGATGGAAGGTTTTTAGTTGATCTCTAGCCTCATGTTGGTGTGGAAGACAGAAAGTTCGGCGTGTGTTTGGAGTTTGTTCTTGAGCTCTAAGTGAAAGAAAGCTTTTGGCAGGAGGATAAGCTTAGTATTAAGTGAGATCAAGTTCTTGTTTGTGTCCATTTTTTTTTCTTTTAAGTCTGAGTACTTGAATGTCTGGGTAGTGTACCTATATTTTCTCAACAGCTGGCCAAAGGCAAACTATCACTGCTGACATTTCTCTGGAGCGGTGCCAAGAAAAACACGCACAGCTAAAGACATGATATGACTATGTTCTGGGCTGTTTATTGCAGATTGAAAAAGATACTTGACTTGTTTAACTCTTTTCCATTCATTACAAGGGAGGGATTGCTGTTTCTAGAAGAGGAGTTTGTAACTGCAACCATAACTGAACATATCTGGAAAATCTCAGATTTATTGGACTGGAAGACGTTGGAGTAGATCAAATGTTTGGTTAGGATACACCTGCTGTACAGTATCATGCAGAGCTTGACAGGAGTCTAAGCTTGTGTTCATTCAAGGGTTTGAATTGAGGGAAGACAAGATGTTGTTTTCCACAGTAGGATCTAACACCTTTGTGTTTGTTCGAGTCTTACTTCCAGCTCTTTTCCCAGTTTTCACTTCTGTACTTGTAATCATTTCTTACATTTAAACAAACCATTTTGTACCCATGTAGCTAAAAGCTGCTTCACAAACAACAGTCAATAGCATGTCTTGCAGCATTCTACCAAGATATTTCATCGTAACATCCTGCATATCTGAAAAACAGGGGTAGAAAACAACTTCAGGGAAGAAGGAAAGCTCCCCAGCGAGCATTGTCACTGGTTTGTGAAACCTAGCACTGGTAGATTAAGACACGAAATGTAAGCATGATGTAGATCTAAATTTGGAGGATATGTGACGTTCATTTTTATGTAACTAATTTTGATTAAAACCATCATCAGATGATTTTCTCAGTCGAGCTCAGCTGCTTCTCAGTGTTTAGATTTGATATCAATATTTAACTTAGTTTTGCTCAGTAAGACATTATCAGCAGGAGAATATATTCCTATTTGGTGTTGCAACAAACTGCAGCCATATTGAGTCTCTCCATTGCCATCTTTGGTCTCTACTCTTCAAAGGGTTAACCTGTTTTTGTAAACTCATAGCCAAAGTCACAGGTTACGTGATTCTTTGTTTTCTGACGATCAGACTTGGGATCCAGAGTTGGAGTCTAGGTCTTCTGGTCAGCTGGAGACCGGGAGATGCAATTAGACGATGAGAGACATAAATTAGCAGCTGTGCAAGTAATCACTACTGGAACTCAGTCATCAAAAGCAAAATATAATTACACCGCCCACATTCACACACACACGAGAGCACCCACATAGTCAGCTCTACACACTCTCCATTTCCCCTCAGACCATTTCCCTTCTACCACTGCTCTGATTGCTACATTAGGACTTGACTGTCATTCATTACACACACACAAACGCATACACACAAGGGGGAGGGTTGGTTATGCTGAAACCACAATACAACTAGGATCAAAGGTCATCCAGCTGGCCAATCAAGGAGCAGTCTGGTGGAAAGGGAGTCCCCCCCCCTCCGTGTTGGGCAGGGTGGGTCTACTAAACAGTCAGCTCCGTTTCCAGCCCCGGCTGCTGCTACTGTCTCCATACTGCTTTTCTGTGGATTACAAACACTGACCTCTGGATTCTTATAATTAACCGGAGGTCAAGTTCTTTCCCAGTTTGCAGACAGTGCTTTACTGCTTTAGTTTGTAATGTTTTTGAAACTACTGGGTTCTTAAAGGCTTGAACTGTGGAGACTTGAAGGTGAAGAACTGCAGGCATAAAAAAATATGACAGAAACTATAAGATATGTCGGCCCTGAGCTATTTTTCTAAATAATGGCAGTGCTTCACAGTGACTGATCTTGTTTTTGAGGATTTACAGCGTGTTGTTACCACTGGGCTCTGTACAGGCTTCATCTTGCACAGATGGTTTTGCTCAGTCAATTAGAATTTCAGCAGAAATTTATTTCTGTAATTTAAGTGCAATTCTACAGATTCATTACACGCAGGTGATTCCTTCATGTATCTCGTAATTTTAAACATTATAGCTTGCATATAATGAAACACTAAAATTCAGTTTCTTAGAAAATATTGATAATAATAAGCCATCCATTCTCCATACCCGCTTGTCCTTGAAGGGAGAGCTGGTACCTTTGTCCAGCGGTCACCCTGGACAGGCCGCCTGTCATCACAGATACACACAATCATTAAGGCACACACACAGATATCTAAGGGCAATTCAGAGAAACCAGTTAACCTAATAGTAATGTTTTCAGACTTTGAGAGAAGTCACGCATCAAAGAGTAGAGCATGAACTCTCCATGCAGAAAGACCTCAGTTTGGGATTTGAACCCTGGACTTTTGTGCTACAAACTGCACAATCTTGCAGCCCCATACATAAGCCCCAAAAAGCAAAAATAATGTTTAATCTAGAAGTGTCAGCCATATTAACGGAAATAAATAAATTAACTTAAATGCACTAAGTAAGTTATTAAAAGTAGTTTGGTCTTCTAATCCATTGAGAATTACCCAGTAGTTGTATGGTTGTTAAAGCATAATAAAAGAACGCTTGACAGCCTAAAGCTGGGCGAACAATTCTGCCAGTAGAGACTTATTAAAACTATTAAGAAGATGTTCAGTTGGATGGAAAGAGATCAGTTGAGGAAGAGGAAGTGCGGAGGTGAAGACGAATAGATATGGGTATCGGTTATGCATATCAAGGTATGCCGAGGTTAAACAGAAAACACTATGTTGATTTCCAATAGTATTTGGATTGTTTACGGTGAACTTAAGATGCCAGAGGAAGTACAGGAGTAAATTTTTGAATATGCTATGCTGCCTCTTCCCGACATGTGCTACACAGTGCCAGTTCAGTCTTTCTTTCCCTCATTGACAGGGAAGAAAAATTCAGCTGTTTTGAAATATTTCCGGTCAGTCAGTGTACCAACACATAAGCTACAAGCAGCGTAACTAGCAACCGACAAGCTTTACCTGAGCAGATGATACCAAAACAATTAAAATAAACTCTGTAGTTCTTGAGATATATTCAATTCATTTTGGGCATGTTATTTTCAAGCATATTTCTCGAAAACAGGCCTAGTGTCCAAGGGGTTAATAGAGTGAAAATTTATTTTTTTCTAAAGTTTACTGCACTGTGATGATTGCATACCAGCTAAAAAGGACCATAGAAAATAGGAGGACATATGAAAAAGGAGGGAAAAATGAACAGAAAGACAGAAACACGTGAACCACCAAACAGAACCTCTCTTTTTTGTCGTTCTGTACAGAACTTCTGATCCTGGTGATGCATGTTTTCTTGGTTTTAGATTTGTCCTCCATCCTAATTCCCTCTCAGTCAAACACACTCACACACATTTTCTCACACTCAGCTGTCTACTGCCTGAGTGCCTCCAGTATGTGCTGAGTAGAGATATCTGATTTTTGCAGGCTAGTTAAATGCAACCACTCTTTGCTCCCATAAACTTCCATTAGTGCACACATTACTAGTATGGTCCCAGTATGAAGACAGATGCGTTGTTTTGGTTTAGAGTCCTACTTCTGCACATAAAGCCTTACGGGCCCCCATTTCAGACTGGAAAATGATTGAAGCGATGGACTTAAATGCCTGTCTGGTGAACAATCATGTGTGAAGGCAACAATTTGTGTTGGCTTCGTGTGACAGAGCATGCATGTGTGCAGGGAGCAAGGCAGGCGGGCTGGATGTGTGAGGGTTTATTTGCAGCGCATTTTACCCGGGCGATCAGCAGTTTCTCTCTTTGCTTCACTGGATATAACAAGGAAAATGGAAATTGGTTGCATTTTTCTGCTCTCTGTGTGTATTGATTTATTTATTTATTCCATCATGACCTGTTGTAGCCTGTCTAACTGACAAAATGGAAACACAGCTGCAGCACTATGATGAAGGACTTCTTCTAACCGGTAAAACTAAAATGCAAAAGAAAGTAATTACTGTCCCTATGGAGCGTCGGATGTCTTCCTCTTGTACACGCTTATAAGATTGTCTGCTTATACGTGCAAAATGAAGGCAGGAAGGGGTGAAATAGCAATAGTGTGAAGAGCTATGTTCATGATATGCTTACAATATGTCCCTTTAATAACAATCATGCCTCTTTAAACAGTAGAGATGTAAAGCTGCTATAGAAGCTAGCACGGGTTACCTTGTAAGTTTGTAGCGTGGCGACAATATTAGTGAACTCATCAAATATCGGAAATCAAATGGTGACTCACAAATCTTTTAGTTTTTTTATTACGTTCTGCATGTCGCTGCAAAAGAAATAATTTCATTATGCAGAATCAAATATTTGAAGTGAATGCTGCAGAATGCTGCTGCCGGGGACTCAAAACAACAGACTGCCTTTTTATTGGCACGGAGCCACAGTCTCCTGTGTTTTGGCAAAAGGCCTCGATCTCTTTGGAATAATGAACACTTTCCATTTATCTCTTTTGGTGGCAGGTCAAGTTAACAGGCTTTTTGTTTCTGCTCCTGAGCAGGCCTCTTCCAGCTTACTTTCTGTCTGTTGATGGCATGCACAGCTCAGATAGTGCTGAGCTGAAACCCAGGCAATGTTGAGTTCTTTATCCTACTTATTCAGCATGTACCTATTTTGTCTAGAGCTGCGAAAACTTTAAACTGGCCATATAGTCTTAGAGGAAAAATATTAAGACATAAATGTGAGGTTATTAAACTAATTTAGCATTTTCTACTTAAGGAAATAATTGTCTTTATCAAGCCCAATGTTTACACAATAAGTGACACCTTTAACTATTCCTATTAAATATAACTAAAATGATTTTTTAAATAGATGTCTTTTTAAAGTCATTTTAACTGACTTTTAACAAATAGTCCATGACTTCCTTTTTCCTAAGTTGTGAAAAACAATGCGACATCTGACAATGATCCATTCTTCCTTGCTACTCTTTAAAAAGACAAGACAACAAAGAGAAATGTTTCCAAAACTTCAAAAGTTTGGGGATGGTTGCAAATACATTGCAGCCATTCAATGGATGGATAATTAGGTTATTAGTTTGATATTGGCAAACTAATAACCTCAGTCAGAGCAAAAATGAATAAGCTCAAAACAACTGGAAATGAAATAAAATAAACTGGACAAGCTTTGTACTGTTTTTGTGCGTGGGTGACACAAAAGAGACATTCGTGAACAGCAATGCAAGATAAAACCGTTGCTCTTGGCCCACTGGGGGTTAGGGCTGGGCATGTATAGAGTATACTCGATGTATCGCGATATTTTCTATTTGCGATAGTTAAAATAGCTATATCGCAACTATCGAGTATAAATTGTCGTTCAGATAATAAACTTTCTCTCTCCCGGAACGTTAGCTGGGGATAGACACCAGTGGCTCTCTCGACCCCACTGGGGACAATGGTCTACAGAAAATGGATGGATGGATGGATGATAAACTTTCGCCGTCAAATTCACTGCGAGTATGGTTTATCCGACACCCTATGAATGCATCACTAGTCTCTCCCCCCCCTCCCAACCTGAAAATGTTCTACCAATCACGCTGCGCGGAGAAAACAAACAGCGGGAGTTTGAGGCGAGCTGTGAATAAGACAGTAACTGAAGAGGAATCAGATGAACTAGTGTAGTTCCGAAGAGAAACAGCGCTGAATCAATAATTTGGCAGTGGTTTGGATTTTATATGGAGGATGTCGATCAAAATGAGGTAATTTGCGAAACGTGTTATAAAACTATTGCCACGAAAGGTTGCACCGCCGCCTAATCAGACTATTCTTTTACATGACTTGAGGGATCGCAAGCCCTCCGAGCTGATGGAGAACATGCTGGCATTACTTGGCTCGGGAGACGTTCCCTTCCTTTTTACGCATCTGTTTCTGCGCCAGCTTCCTCCACCTGTTCGCGCCGCGCTGGCCAGCTCCCCGCTGATCCGTTCGAAGGATTATCGCTCCCTGGCTGAAGAAGCGGACCGGATTTTGTTGGCTTCCAGGCACTACAGTGTGAATGCACTTCTACCAGGTGTGACTCAAGGAGAGTCTGAGCCTGTTGATGCCGTGGCAGCGGTGACGGAGCGACGGAAGGACGACGTTCTCTGCTTCTACCATCGCCGGTTCGGAGTGAAAGCGAAGCGCTGCGTTCCTCCGTGTTCGTTCAGGGAAACGACAGAGCCGGCGCTCGCTAGCAGCTGTGTGTGCCGGCAGCTCGGACAAGCTCCTTTTCATCATGGATGAGGTCTCTGGACGGCGTTTTCTGGCGGACTCGGGTGCACAACGGAGCATCATGCTAGTTTCAGCAGCGGACGTTTGGTGCCAAAGTAACGGACCGCCGCTGGACGCAGCTAACGGCACCCCGGTTCGCACTTTTGGATCGAGGTTGGTGACTGTATGTTTCAACGGACGTCAGTTTCAGTGGGACTTTGTAATAGCTTCTGTGTCTTTTTGTGTGCTGTTAGGTTATTGCTAATAGATGCTGTGTCTTTTGATACATGGTAAACTTGGCGGTCCGGGTCATCGACCCCTCGCCAACATGCTTGCCACAGGTGATGAGTATCAGCGTCTGTTAGCGGAGTTCCCATCTTTAACGGTTCCCACATTTTCTGCTACCGTTGCTAAGCACGGGGTGGAACATTGTATACTTACGGTCGGTCCACCGGTTTTTGCGCGAGCGCGCCGCCTTGACACCGCTAAGTTAGCGATAGCGAAAGAGGAGTTTGCAAACATGGAGCCTCCTCGCCGTGGTTTTCCCCCCAGTTTCTTTATCCACTCTTCTGGGTCCTTCCCTTACAGCTGGCTTGTCCCCTCTCAGGTGGACAGTTCAGTAGAAGTCGATCTGGAGAGTCTCTTTCAATTTCAGCCCCTGTTCCTGTGAAAGGAAGCCGTGGTGGCCGACTTATTAAACTTCCTAGTCGTTACTGTTAGGTATTTCAATTGTTTTGTTTGTTGCTGCTGTTTAGTTTTTCCTTTGTGTGTGTTTTCTTTTACATACATGTGATGTTGTTTCACATGTTATGTGTTTTTGTGACAATTTGTGTGGCGGATACAATGCACATATTTCACACCTGAATGTATGCTCTTATTGTGAAGGTGAGAAGACACCAACGGTTGTCCTTCATTCTGTTTTTGGTTTTGGTTGGAAGACATTTAGAGTAAAACAAGACTCAAATTACTTTTTCATCTTTTTCTGCTGACTTCCACAGTTGATTAGCTAATTTAAACACCTGCTCTACTGATGATCTGTCAGTTTGTGTGTAGGTCGCCTTTCTTATTTTTAAGCTGAACCAAAACACACCTTATTCCACACCACATCTATTTGTTAAGTTTGTCAAAGTCAAGCATAACTGACCTATTTCCCTCTCTTGCGCTATTTTTTTTTTCTTAGTTAAAACTTATTTCTCACCTTGTTATCTAGTCATAGTGTAGACAGTTCATAGCAAAACACTGCATTCCTTTTTATATGTTTCCATATAAAAGGAAACATATTTTATATGAACACATATAAAATATGTTTCTATATTTTATATGGAAACATATAAAATATGTTTTCCCGCTAAGTCTAGCAAGGAAATGGGGGCGGGAACTTGCGTGGGCGACATGCTGCAAGGAGTCTAGTTTAAAATAACATTGGAGCTCATTTAAGAATATTGTGAATATTGCAAAAAATATATCAGGATATATCCTCATATCCCCCAGCCCTACTGGGGTTAATTTTTGCTTTAAAAATGATCTGATGAGAGGCTTGAAAAAACTAGTATTGTTTGCAAGTTGTGCTAAAAGGAGTTAGCCTGTCATCGAAGCTATTCAAGCCTAAAATAGCATCTCAGTGCAAAACATGTTGCAGCAAGCACAGACATCCCCAGTGCTAATGTCCACATCCACAGTCCACATTTCTAAAGAAATATAAACTGGACAGCTGGATGCATATAATAGCACTTTGCAACCCCCAGTGTGTAGCTGCGCTAGAAAATTCACTGCCCATGTATGCAGTTCAGTACTTTATTATCTATGTAGACTATTATGTGTGTATATGTGCGTGTGTGTGCGCATTAGGGAGTTTTTCTTTCAGGCTACCGAAGAAAGAACGAGGTCTGATACAATGTTTGCTCAAAATCAGAGCGATTCACAGGGAGATATTGTTAGCAGCAGACAGAAGTCAAGCTAAATCTTCCACCGCACAGAGAGGACAATTCACTGAGCTGTGTGAGGAGTTAAAAAGAGGGTGAAGGTTGTGTGTGATGGAAGGGCACTGTGCATGTATTCGGTGTATCCGGTAACGCTCGTACAGAAAGCCTGTCTCATATGGTGGCACGACATCAGCTGATTCATCTGATGGAGGACACGTAAGGGAAAAAAAGAGGTTTCTGTGAGTTTCTGCATTTCGTGAGAGTGCAAAAGAATGAGTCACAGTAAATATTGCAACTATGTGTCCAGTGATGTCGTAAGATTCAGCTTAAAAAAAAAACAAAAACTGACAAAATGATGAAACAGACAACTATGGATGGAAATATTGAAAAATTTGTAGAGCCTGTCATATTTGTGTGAGTCCAGGGATTATATTAATTCTTTATTTTGATTAAACACTTCCCTCAAAAGTGCCATGCCTACAAGTCACTTTCACTACAGAAAGTTTATCTTAAATGTGAAATGAGTCCGTAGGCATTTTGGGATTGATTTTAGGTTATTAATGCTGGAATATGAAACGCCTAATGGACTCAGGCCTGGCTATTACTCCCACTTATCACATTTGTCCTCTTGGTCTCTGATTGATCGGATATTTACTTTTAGTTGTGCAGGTCAGTGCCAGATGATGGAGGAGTCTGGGTTTTTGCATCTGCTCCAGTATAAAACTAACTGGCCGGTCTGAGAATCAGACTTCACCACTTTAATTAACAACAGAGGTTCTTTAATAATAGATTTCTTTTTAATGGCTTTTATTCTATTTTGATTCTTGGAGGAAAAAAACGGAATGACAATCAAGAAAAAATATTTGAAAAGCAACTTAAAAAGAAGTGATTTTTTTAAACTAAATTGTGGGATTAAAATAGCAGCTATATAATTGACAATTATGTGAAAGAAATGTGAATCAAAGTTGGCTGTCTGCTTATAGATCAACCTACCTACCCTGACCAGTGATCAGCAGGCAAAGCCATTAAAAATCGTTTTAATGTGTCAAAACTAAGAAGTCCTGCAATTTCTGATCTAATAACATATCGTTCAACAGCATGTACTATCATGAACATTTTGAGTTCACCACAGCTCACGTTAACAGGGATGGAGACTTTGGTGCTTTGTTATTTTTTCATTTTCTTTTGGATTTCCATCTTATTACTACCACAAAGGTTAACATCTCCACTCTATGGGGTTCAGCCAATCAGCGCCAGGGAAAATTAATAATGATCCTTGATTGGCTGCAAACAGCAGCCAATAGCAGGTCAAGTAGCTTTCTCATATATTTTAACTTTGAAAGCTGCATTTCTTTTACAACACTTTAGATATGGACCATGAAAAAACCCACTAACAACAGGTGAACTTACGAATATTGAACCACAAATAGATGGGAGTCCACTGCAGTGCTTAGAAAAAGAAAAATCAAAATCAGTAAAAATTGGAATCAAACTTGAAAGAAAACCTGAAATTGGCATCAAGGATACAGAATATTATTAATTCCTCTGTTAGGACATCATTGCTCTATTTTCAACTAGCTGTTTTTTAACACGTGTACAGATGACTGTCAGGGTTAATATGTCGGCAACTTCCTCTCAGGGTGATCCAGTTTGTTTCTCGTCTTGCCTCTACAACATAGAGTGATCCCTTAAGAAATATGCCAGAGCTGCTTTCCGTTTATGAAACTGTTCACTGGTGCCATGAGTCACGGTTGCTATAGAGAGGAGCTCTGACAGCAGCACAGCTGATTAGGAGCATCTGACTCCACATGACTCCTCTACCTTCATCTCTTTCTCTATCTCTGCCCACATCAGTTCACCTCCTGCTCTATGGCTGCCTTCTCCGTTTTCCCTGTTGCTTTTTTTCACCTTAAAATCACACTTAACTTTTCAAAACTCTTCCTTTCATTTAATATTGACTGATCTTTCCTTACAGCGGCTTCACATTCCCACATTCTTCTCTCCTTTTATGTTTTTATATATCGTTATATATCGAGCCCATCTGCACACCAGATGTGACCAGCATCCACAGATGTTAGCTGGTCACATGAACAATACAAGACTAAGATTAACAAAATCCTTGTAATACTTGTAAGGCAGATGAAAGTTTGAAAATCCACCAAGGACAAAATTGCTTGTGAAAAACGTTAAAATATGACAATATCCCATATAGCAAAACGTTATATTATGGGATGAAATTCATGCAAATCTTTACATGCATGATTGATGATGCTAAGAGTGAAAATTATGTAGTAAATTCAGGCCAAGAATGTGATAATACATGCAACTCATGAGGTGGGAATGTACATGATGTTGGTTTCACAAGAATTCATCTTTTTTTGTTTGTAGAGAAAAGGATTGCAACTCAGATTAATCACTTGGATTAATCATGATGTATCAATGCTTTAAATAACCATCAATTAATAAAGTAATCAATTAATTGCTAACTGGAATAGACAGACTCAAACATGGCAATTTAGCTTCACCTAGTTCACCAAATTCAGTACAAAAAAATCTCCTGTTAAGCACGTTTTGCTACACTCATCTTTTCACGGTAAAGTTACAAGTATTCTTATGATCAAATGTTACAAAAGGAATACTACATTATTGAATTTTAGGCAAAAAAAAAAGCCTAAAATAAAAAAAAATATTTCCTTATTTAAAAAAGGAATTCAATTATGTGCATTTTTTATATATTTCTAATTTGAAATATATATATATGCAGATGTGTGTGTAAGAATGGGCTGTCAGTAGTGAAGCTCTCTGTAGGTTCCTCTTTTGCATTAAAACAAAGGTAGACGGCGATCTGGAAAATGAGGCCTGGAGAATCTAAGTCTTGCACACTGCTTTTCACATGACAGCAGCTATTTACAGGAGCAGATGGATGAGGCTGCAGGCCAAGAGGAAAGAGGTGAGGAGCCATTGTAATCGCTGGTGAGATGAACAGAGGGATGAAAGGAGGGCAAGATGGAGGAGGAAGAGGTGTCTCGTTTCGCAGGCGAGTTGCGGTAAAATGCCCATGAGAATAAAAGCAATAAGCTTGCAGGAGATGGAGCTTGTTGATGGCGTTAGCATCTAGAGTGAACTATTTCAGAAGCTGAGAGGAACACTGTTAATGTCTCAACTCTGCTCATTGTCAGAAACCAGAGATCTTTCTCTAAATCTGCTCCAAATCCTCTCATATTTTTCCTCTGTCATACAGCTCCCTATTGTCACGTCTTCTTTTCTGCCTTCTATCTGTCTTCCTTTGGATTTTTACTCGTTCTCATTCCCACAACTCACATCCCCTACATTCCCTCTGCCTTCTATAGTCAGAGGAAGTGGTAGCCTCAGTCCCTGCTGGCTCCCAGAGGAACAGACGGGGCTTTGTCTGTCTGCACTGTAGGAAGATGAGTAGTCAGTCCTCCTGGTAAGCCCAAAACGTCCGGTAGGAATTCAGGCATTCACTGTGGCAAGTTTGCCACCCAGAATGCCAGTAAATCAGCCAGCAGTTAAAGCCAGGCCTTTATGGTCCTAATAGCCTCTAATGTATTATGTTAGGCGCTCAGGAGTCCTGGGAAGAATGGACTAGAAAGCTGAGAGCAGACAGAGACAAAGGAGCGACACAACCAGGTTAAATACTATGCAGACATAATCAAAAATGTGCAATGACTTTGCAATGTGAAAGCTGCTATTCACATTACTAAAAAGTGAAATTGCAAAACATCCATTTATTACCATAGCATTACCGTTACTGAGAAAGTGAAGTTGTTTGGAAGAAAGTTATAGATCAAAATGACTTAGTTCTAAAAGAAGTTAATAAAAAAGTATCAGTTTATTTTCCTTTAAATAAGTTTTTTAAAAAATGATCAATTTAACAGACTCCACCAATTACACTTGAGTTTTCAAGACCTGTCTCAGAAAGTTTAGATTGTCAGACGTGACGACTTAAAATTGACTCAAAATTGACTCAAAATGTGAAATGCATGCAGTTCATAGGAGATTTGTCCAATTTTATATGATTTTATATATGCATATTTTTTCCAAGTGTCCTATTTTAGCATTCCTCACATATTACACAGAAAAGCTGGTTGCTTACGTGCAGCAGGGCAGTTCTGTTGACCAAAACAGACCTACAACTAGGTCTGGTATCCGAGTTGTATGGTTCACTTATATTAAATCAAGTGTGCATCTAGAATAAGATCCTGAGTCTGTCCAATGTTCAGCCATTTGTAGGTATTGTTTGTGTGGGTGAGTTGGTGATTGAGTAGCACAGGCTTACAGTATCACAGTATTCACATAAAGCAGGGGTGTCAAACTCCAGTCCTCAAGGGCCACTGTCCTGCAGTTCTTAGATGTGCCACAGGTACAAAACACTGGAATGAAATGGATTAATTACCTCCTCCTTGTGTAGATAAGTTCTCCAGAGTCCTGCTAATGACCTAATTATTCTACTCAGGTGTGGTGCAGCAGAGGCACATCTAAATGTTGCAGGGCAGTGGCCCTCCAGGACTGGAGTTTGACACCTGTGACATAAAATTTTGCAAAGATTTAGTTAGTTAGGTTTTGATCTGAATATACCTGAATATAGCAATAGCTTTCAAATTTATTGCAATCTACTTTATATCTGTTCTTATCCTTATCTTGTGTCACTTTGGATGCAACAATCTGGTTTTTGTTGTTGAATTAGTCAGGCTATCTGCTGGGGTAGCCTTTATCAAAGATGCCTCATAGTTGCCAAATAATATTTTATAGCCATTTTTTTGCTAATTTTCCGCAGTGTGACAATCCCTGTTTTCGTCCCAGAAAATAATTCTAAACAGCTGAATTTGTCTTTCTTGTGATGAAGGGAAGACTGTTATAGACGTTTTTTAGCCAGATGATCGGCAGTGTGCAGAAGGAGTTAGGTGGGAAAGAGCACTGCAGTCTTTCATATGTAATCACATGAAAAAGGCACAAGAAAATCTTAGCAGTTTCGAAATCACAACTTTTAAGATTGTGATCTGAAACTAGGTTGATGTCTATACTGTATTTTCCGTATAAACTCAGATTTTACAAGTTATATTGGAATATGCTGCATCCTGGAGGCTTCACATGGAAAAACACACAATTACGGCTGTGTTTTTTTTTGCACGAACACACTGCCTTTTTTGGACAAATAATATTTGCTCCAGTGCACAAAGTCTTTTATCTTTCTATAGCAACAAAAAACCTTATTTGGTGAAAAAAACAACAAATATTTGAAAGTTTTGAATATATTTAGCTTCAGCCTTGTTAAACAGTTGCAAGTAGGTTTTCTGATGTAGTTTGAAGACCTTTCTGGTGTTTGGTGTCTTCATTTCTTCACAGTAATAGTGTTGCAATTGCTTTTTTCACAAACAAATATGCTGTTTTATGAATTGAATAAAAATTATATAGACACACAAATATCCTTTTAGAAACTTTGAAGATTTACTCATACATTTACAAGATGTTTTATGCATTTACCCCGGACAAACTGCTTGCCAAGATAATTAAGGGAAGGTGATATTTTATATCACTCAACAGAGAGACATGAGGAGCCATGATTTTCTCGTCAAACTCTTTTATGGTAACTGAACAGGACAGGAAATATGAATAGTTACGTAACAGAAATTCCTCAGTCTGCTTGGGTTTAGCTGTGTAAAACTTCTTGCGCTGCTGAAAAAAAAAAAAACAGCAAAAAAGGCAAATACCACTGGAAGTAATCCCAGTTATTCTGCATAAACCCTCCCTCTAGTTTTCTGCAAGAAGTTTCTCTCCCAAAAAATCCCATTTATAAAGGCAGATCAAACATATGCTGCTCATCGTTTATCAAAAGTGAACCTCTTATCACTCACACAGCAGGATTCCTCTGATACGATCATCTAAATGAAATGTACATGTACAACGGGGGCTGAAATGTACAAATGCATGACATTACTTTGTCTTGTTAGAGTTTAATCCTGTCATATTTTATTGTTTTAGGCTCTGAGCTCTCGCCCCCAACAAGCCTTAAAAATAAAATCAATATTTAGTATTATTTCCCATGGGCTGCATCTGCTCCAGCCTGGGATCCCAAAGAAATATTGTTGTAATGCGAACAGAACCCGCTGCAGGCATGGAAGTGATCTAATGTGATGGGAACACTTTGGTGTGATTAGTTCTTGTTTTCTTCCCGTATTGTCACCCTGTGTGACTAAATATTGTGGAACAAGTGAGCATTTAGTACATTGAAATGGTTCATTTACTGTTTAATAAACAGTAACAAAAAGTTACGGCCTTCCTTCCATCCCCATCATTTAAAATCACTTTAATCAGGTGCCAGAGACGTAGTGGAGTGATGAGAGGTGCTCTCTGCAAAAAAGCAAAAGAGACTACTGTGGACTCACAAGTAGCTAAAGTCTGAAAATATTTCACCTGTCTAAAAATGCTCATAACTCCCTAGTTTATTAGTACAAATGCCAAATATGCATTATTATGCATTAGTACACAGTGGAAACTTTTTTAGCACTACTCCAGAAGCTAATAATCGCCACTGTTGGCAGAAAAACCAATCAGTGCAAAATAAAAGGAGTGATGCTTTTGGATTGGCTGCTTTGCAAATGCCAGCCAGTAGCGTGTCAAATAGGATTACACCTAGATATTTCAGTGCAACATATTTCAGATATGCTTTACAGAAAGAAAAAAAACTGCATATAGACGGATTTTCCGAGAATTTGGAGTTACATTCCACAGAAAAATTTGCAAATACTGAACCACAAATAACTGAGGCTCCACTATATAATACAAAGATAGAGTAAGCAGTTCAAATCCAATACCAAGTATATTTTGCGTCATCAAAAGCAAATTAACCACAAATATTATAACTGTAATTACCACGTGGTCACATATCTTTCAGCAGCAGTAAGAAAAAGTTTGAGTTTTTGTATTAAAGTATCCAGATCTATATAGATTTGTTTAAAATTATTGCGTAAATACCGCAGTGTTTTAGTCAAGGTTATCATAATGCGATCTTTACAGTGAGCTGCAACAGTGGAACAAATTGTTTAATAGATAATGAAACACAAATGGATGAGATATAACTTGGGCACAACAGTATAAAATGCCCAGTCTTGAAATCAGTGGAGTAGTTCAAGCCAGGAAGTGATGTCGTTTTGGCAAAAAGCTCCTCTCACTACTCTCTGCAGGGCCTTCTTGTCTGCATTATTGCAGCTGAAGTTGGCCACTTATGAATTCTCTTTACTATAGCATCCATTGGTTAATACCAGCCTTCTAGGATTACAGAGTTGTGCTGCCTGCATGTTGTGAGAGGAAGACGGGAAGCTTGCTGTGGCCATTAGTGGTGTTTAGGAGAGAACCGATCTAAATGACTGCAGGGCGGAACGACAGCCTGACTGGGTTGTTTCTGGACCGTTCACTTCTACAAATGGCTGCTTGAGAGCAGGCCGAGACAATGCAAACTCTCAACTCTGGTCTGTGTGACTGTGTTTTTATACCATCCATCCCGAGATGCTCACTGCTGCCCACACGAGGAGCATGTTATTGCTCAGGCCATGAATTCCTGAGAAGTAGTGGAAAATCTCAGCACCTTTTTAACCCCTTTATGCAGCTGCAGACCAGCTTTGAAGTGTTATTTTTTCCTCTTTCTGCTTTTACGCTCTTGCGCTCTCCACGCACAGAGTGGATGTAGGCTGTAGTAGCTTTCATTCTGTGAATGTAGACTCTGCTGCAAGGTGCACAGCCTGCATTGTGCATCTCTCTTGAATGACGGCTGGTAGTGAGCACTGGTAGGAAAAACAGCATGAGATGCGGCTTTCTTTTTCCTTGCCCATCCTGTTCCATGGAGACTGCTTTTGATGGACAGATCTCCGGCCCACAGAGCAGCTGCATGCATCTCGCCTGCCTGTGAAGTGCAGGGCTGCTTATGCATGCAGTCTGCATAGCTGTGCCCCACAATAGCTCCTCAGCCTCCTGCCTATTCCCCATGTTACCTTTTTTAAATTATGTAGCTGTGTGATGAAGATGTGCACGCACCCATGTTTCGCGAAAACAGATGTTCAGAAGCCCAGTGAGAAAAAAAAAGCTCAGCGTGCATTATGTATACTCTTTCACAACCCTTTTATAGAGCACTCTGCAGACCTTGGTGCTTATTTCTTTCATAAACTAGGACTCAATACAATTTCTGCTGTGCACAAGCCTGGTTTTCCGATATGTTCCACCTGGAAAAAACAAAAAACGAGAAAAAAAAAAAACCCAGATGCATCATTGTCACCAGATACTGAGATTGGAAATGGATTGAGTCCTATTGTGTTGGCTTCTGCCTCCATGCAAAATTTATTTACTTTTATCCAAATTGCTGAAGTTCTATAAAGCAACGTTAACAATGAAGTGATGATAACTCCTACTATAAAAACAGTAAAAACATTTACAGACTCCTGAAAAACATGTTTATTTCAGAACTTTTATTACAAAGTGAAGCACATTATCAATACACCAATGGATGTTTGAAAGCCTTCCACTTACAAAGAATAAAAACATGACATTTAAAATTAGGACATTACATCAGACCAATAAAATATAAACTTTAATGAAAAGCATGTTTATTACCTGTTTAAAGGTTGTTATTTTCAAAATGTAATTTCAATCTGACGAGCAGGCATCATATGGAAGTTGCAGAGGCACAGCCAAACATCTAGGCCTTGGTGTAACTGAGATTCCTTGGCAAGACTTGAAAATTGATGATCTTTTTGTGTGTGTGTGTTTTTTTTTTTTTTTTTACCTGTCTTGTCCTGTATTTTTGTCTGAGGGTCAAGGTGAAGCCCAGATTTACTTTCACAAGCTGAGCATTACTGCTTTCACCATGATGCTCCACTTGATATACAGTCTATATGAAACTTTATAAGAAATTGTTTTGAGTTTGTTTCAAATGTAATGGACATAGAGACGGAGAAAAGGAGAAAGGAAAGGGAGGGAAGTGGGGACAGGAGTAGAGGAGAGAAAAATATAGAGGGAACACAAGTCATCACCTTACAAGTCTATTTCTTTTTAGAATCAGACTGAAACACATTGAAATTTGTAACGTGACAAAATCTATGAAAGGATCAAGGGGTTATAAATATTTAGACAGCGTTGAAGCTAAAATAATAATGAGAAGACAGAAATAGAGAAAAACAAATCATCTAAAGGCAGAAGATAAACTCAGTGAAGATGAGCCTTCAGATTCTAATTTTATTGAGTTTTCTTTTAAAATACTGTAATGTCAGTAGACAAAAGCTGATCATAAATAAAGACGAATCAGTGTCACAACGTAGGCCATCTAAACACAAAGCATCCTGAAGCTGTGAAACGCAGCACTCACCTCATTGCCATCTGTGCATCCGTAAGTCATAAATCTTCCCATTTGTGATTCTCTTTTTAGCCTCTATCTGGGTCTGTGTTATCTAATGCAATCTGTCCCCATCTAATATTAACTCTATTAACCCTTCCAGCAGAAGGAAATAGATGATATTGGCTTTGTGTTAGTAACAGAGTCTAAGTTTAATGCAGAAGCTCTGAAGATGCCTCCGGGAACTAGAGCTCTAAAAGCCCCGTCTTTTTATCAGCATCCCAATAAATGCAGCTGCATCCCACCTGAACACCAATCTTAGTCAGGAAGCCTACATTGCTTCAGAGACTTCTCTGCACTTCTACTTGGCCTCATCAGCTGGACTTAGCTGGAGGGAGATGATGTTGCATGGCTACAGTTGGGCAGTTGCATAGTTTTGTTTCTAGTTCTGAATATTTGTTCAAAAACATGGTTTCATCAGATTGTTTTTGAGGGGTTGTTTCTATTCCCTTTCTGCTGCCGTTTAGTGTCCATTCAAACAGGCCAATTAAACAATAGATTGTCTAAAACAAGACACTAAAAATAAGAAGAAGACTTCTCCCACTCATCCGCTCCCTGAGCATCAATCTAATATGGTTTCTTTTTGCTCTTCAAAACAAACATTTCTTTGGCTTCAGTCCTCTCTCTCTCTGTTCTGCCTCCTTGTTCTCTTGAGTTCCAGTGGATTTGCTCCTGCCATCTACAAACAACAAAACAACAACAGAGCTTGAATCAATTACTCTGTGGACGCGCTTGATTCTGAACGAGCTCCTCTGAAGTGATGCTGTCCGCATTAGAGCCGAGGCAACTTTTTTGTTTTTGTATAAATCAGTGCTAATTGGTGCTGATCTGCTGTCAGGCCAGATGATCGTAATGAAGAAAGCTGCAGCGACAGGCAGGCGGCGAGATGCGTGACTCAGCCTCTTTAACAAAAAGGTTGATTTGGGAAATGTGAGACATACTGTCAGGGTAGCAGCTTTTTAAAGATGATGATGGGGACAATACTTTTCATAGAGCAGCCATTTTTAGGAAACAATATGACTTCAGCTGAACACAACCTCATGTCCCTGCTTATTTATGACAGTGCATAAAGTTTAGTTTTTATTAATTATCCATGGAATATTTTTCTCATGGAGGTTTATTTGTCGTATTTTCCACAGCTTGATGGGGCCGCCAACGTGTTTCGTTATTTGGTTTGAACAATCAGGGTGAAATGCTGGTAAGAAAAGAGTTAGTTTCCTCCACAAATAACTAGTGCCCAGACGAAAGGTTCAGTTTTGGTCTCATCTGACCAAAAGGTCGTCTTTCATGTGTTTGCCATTTTTCTTACCAGTCTTCCAAAATCACAAAAAGGCACATTTGTGAAGGGCATAACTTAAAGTGCGTCACGTCAACAAATTATCCCATATAAACTGTGGATTAAGGTTGACATGATTAATCAGATTAATTTTGATGAATTGATTATTGAAATAATTGTTCACTAATTTAGCCATCAATTAATTGTTAAGAAGAGTATGCAGGTTCAAAAGAAGCACCCACAGAGAAGCAATTAAACCAAAACTGTACAAAAAATATAATAATTCTGGTTTCAATTAAAAAAAAACAACACACATATATATATATGTTCATGACTTCTTAAGGCAATTGATTTTGCAGGATTTTATTTAGTGTAAAAAGGGCTGAATTTAATTTTGCACCATATTTATTGCCCTAGTAGAAACCACAGAAAATTGTTGCTGTAGCTTGGTAAAATGTGGAGAAATTTAAAGAGGTGTAAATACTTTTTGCCAAACCGTGTTAGTGATGGCTGCCTCTGATGTCAGAGGACACTTGTCCAGACGCGTGCTTGAGAATAGCGATGCATATCTCAGGGGTTTTTCCCCATGCAGACGCCCTGTTATGGAGTAATCAGGGAGACAACTGTCCGACTCCTGACAGATGGCCGCATGTGTGTGTTTCTGCATGCATTTGGGGAGGAATCTGTCCTGCCGGGGGGAAGGGAAGCAGAATTTGGGGAGGAAGAGGAGGTGGAGAGCTGTGAGGAGAGGTCAGTGGAGGCACAGCTGGTAGGACCCCCAGTCTAACCAGCTGCTGCTTCAAAAGAGCCCGTCAACAGCCTGCCTGCCTGGATGTACGTGTCTGCCCCTTTCTTATTCCCCCCCACCCCCTCGAAGCTCTCCTGTCGGTGTGTCCCCCTGCAGACTTAGCCCAGCTGTTCCAAGCATCCGACCCTCCGCCCAGTTCACAATGCGCTCTGACTCCCACAAAATGGAGCTACGCTTACAAACAAGCACGCGTGATCTTATGAGCGTACACATAAACACAGGCACCTTGAGACTCCCCTTCTGTCCGGGGCTTAATCCAATAAGCCACATCAAAGGTGTCCCAGGAGGTGTGATGCATCCGCGGGTCACCCGTTGGAGAAAATCGGCCCCTCTGGCTGCAGAACAAACAGCTGGGGCTGGGCCATTTGGTTTAATGTTTGCTCATGGGCATACTTTGGCATCAGCTTCATCATACGCCAAAGTATCTCCATCTGTATCAGGTGCGGCGTCAGCGAGCATCTTGTTCAACTCACCATTCTTATCAGGCTTGAACGATAAACCATTGGCATCTCTCAGTACTTACAGATATTTAAACATTCCCACTGACTTTTACTAGAACATTTTAGCAAGCATGAATAGAACCTGTCTGCTACATGTCAGAATAGCACCAATTTTAGACCCAATTTATATTTTCTTCACATTCAGAAGTTGATGTGACCCTTCTTTGTTCATCTCAAGTCCAGTAGGTTCACTTCACAACAGACATACTCACTGCATTTATTCTAACAAGAGAAAAAAAAATCAAGTTGCTCGTTAACATCAGCCCAGAAACTTCTGTGTCACAGTTGCAGATGACAACACAAAAAGTGGAGGAGTTGACACTTATTGGTTGTTATTGTAACCTCTAACTGTCAAGAGGTACATAACTTATATAGATAACTTTGACAAAATAAAATAAATTTGAAGAATAAGTAAACCAACTTTGATGGACTATAGCATTGCTAAAATAAAACCCTGTTACACATACAACTACATTTAAACATTTTGGAAAAGCCCAAGTGATGCTTTGTACCGTTTGTTTAATTAACAGCATTTATCTTAAATTGAGGCGCATTTATTTTAAGGCAGCATCTCACTTATTCTGCTTCTGGTGTGACCTTATTGGAAAAAAAAAAAAAAAAATCAGCAAAAGTGTCAGGAAAAAAATTTTGGATTTTGAAAAGTCCGGTCAACCTCAGGAAGAGATGTGAGAAAAATTACTCCCTAACCAAGAAAAAAAACAAACATTGCAGTTCGCATGCAAACCTACAATGTAAAAACTAAAAACACATAATTTCATCCACCTGTAAATAGAAAAGATTCATTTTGCATATATTTCACTGTAATCTCAAAGAGACTTTACAGTGTTTTGAAATGAATTAGGATGGTTATTGCCTAGAACTGACAGCTATACTGAAATTTTACATTCCAAAAAGTAGATGGCTACAGGAATCTTCCAGACGTCACACAAGAGTTAGAAAACACCAACACAAGATGACTCTGCTTACTGTTATTGTTTCTCATTGCATTAGAAATGTGCAGTAGGTGCTCATGTATCACGAACAATGCTCAGTTAATTGGTTGACACATGAAACTTCTTGTATTACGTTCCAATCCTGAAATGGAAACTTTGAGGGATAATTTAACTCCAAATAAAAAGTTAGATTAGAATCTTGAAATTTTAGCAGATTTTAGCAGAGTAATTTCCTACTCTTATTTCTGCTGTGTTGAAACGAGCGAAACCCTTCAAGCTGGAACATGACCTCAGGGCCACCCAGGCTTCACCTCGCCCCCGGTGCTGGGGTGCCACGCCCTCCCTCTCCCAGTGCCATTGTTCCTTCGATGACAAGGCCCACGTGCCCCCCTATTCAGCATCCTGGTGGGGGGGTGGGCAGACTCTTTGTCTGGCTGCCATTGTCCCAGACACACGCTTCCATTTGACGGACACACGTGCTGACAAAAGAGAAAGGCAGCGCAGGAGGAGGAGGGGCCACCGCTGGGCATTATTCTCGGCCGTGGTAGCGGTGAAAAGACGAGACACGCTGGCCATCTGTGGTGCATGTCTGTAATCTGTATTGGCAGGAAAGGGGTGGGTGGGTGTTGACTGCGCACTCGTAGAGCGGTACTCCTCACTTTCTAGAAAAAAATCCCCCCCTTTTGTTGAGCCACGCTTCACCAGGGCACATGGTGCCAATTGAGGTGGCTTCCCTTTGCTCCTAATGAGATGCTGTGTCGCTTTCAAGGAGGATTTGGAGAGAACTTGGAATGGGGGGAGAAAGTGACTGTAAGAATGTCCTAACTCATCTCTCTCTCTCTTCCTTTTCTCCTCTCATGTGCTCCTCGGCTCTGTGTCAAAGTGGCCATTGTTGAGGTTCTGTTTTCTAGCAACAGGCCTAAACACCAGTCCACTTGTCTTTGTCCTCTGCCTCCTTTTCCCGGCTGGTCTCTCTGCCAGAGAGTCTTCACCTCGCCTCTGTTTACTCATTACAATCTCTCTTAACTTCCTTCTTTTCCGTAGGAGCTGAATGCTCCCACATTTCTCTAGAAATCATAATAGGATGTTTTCACCAACAGGAAATCTTGTTTTGTCTTCCCTTGCTACATCTGCACTATTTATTCATTTGCAATCGCCATTTTAAAATCTGTTTGTTCTACATCAAAATCACAAAAACTGCATATTTGGTGGGCTGTTGTGTTTTAGCTTCCACGCATCCAAGTCTGCCACTGTGAACCCAAGTTTAAGGCCTTAACGCCCGTCTCTGTGTGGCAGATCGTATTGGCATAAACATCAATTGGCTGATATTAGTCATTTCTTTTAACATATCAGTCTGATAATTAAATTATTGCTGATATTAGCAGCCAATGGAGGTGTGCAATACTGCATATTTTGGCATCGATCTGACACCATGTACATACTGGACTAGTGTTGCAGATGCCAATTCCAATACGTATTACTGAAATATGATATATCGTGAAACATCTAACTTTTAGGTGTTTTTATGGTTTTTCCTTTGAATTACTTTGTTAAAACTTAGAACCGAATGTAGACATTTTATATGTGTCAACATAAACAGAAACAACAGAAAAACAAAGCACATTTTTGTGCATTGCTTCCTAAATAAATAAAGGGAAAAAAATATATCATTTGAGAGCAAATTAAAGCCAAATCGTTTTTTATTGAAGAGAAAGTATTATACAAAAATTAAATACAATTTTAACATGGAATATGAAATTAATGTATCAATCTTTTCATGCTAGTATCGATCCGAGACTGAAGAAAACTTTGTACTGATATTATTAATATTTTAGATCTATCTACCTATCACTAACGGCCAAATTTTATTTCCACCTTGTTGCCGATTGTGTATGCTTTAAGAAAGGAGCAAGTTACATATTTTCACAGCAACATTAATATTTTATATTGATGTTGGCCCAAATTTTTACATTGGTGCATCCCTATTTTGTATTCTTTCTTTTGTAAGAAAAGAACTGAAAACTAAAATTGAAGTGATATCATACCAGAATGTTCATGGTAAGAAATTAAAATCTCCCTACACTGTATTTCCAAAATCAGCTGTTGCTGTTCTTCTTCTGCTTATCATCTGGCTTTCAGTTTTCTCCATCTGCTGGGTTTTTGGTACCGCAGTTTGAATTGACTGATTGAAATATTGATCATGATATCATCGTTGAACTGTTTCTTATTATAGTACTGTGAGGATTTGAGTTTTTCTGTGTTTATTTAGTTCTGTTCCCTGCGAGTCTCTGTGATGTCCTGTCTCTCTCCCCTTGATTGTTTCTCAGATGTGTCTCGTTTGCTGTGATTACCCCCTGTCTATTTAAGCCCACATTGTGGATTGTTGTCTTTGTCTCTGATCGGATCCTTGTCTGGTTTGTTCTGGTGTTGTCTTGTGTGTCGTCGTCAGCTCTCGTTATTCAGTATTCGTTTATACAGTTGCTACCGGTGCTGAGCTTTAGCCTTCCGCTCTGCCGTACTGCCTGTTGTTCTCTGTACTGTGTGAGCTTCATTATCTTCATTAAATCATCATCTACATTACAACCCGGGTCTGCCTGCGTCTGCCTCACCGTACCCACACCTCACCTCATGACAAGTACAGCCCTGTTTTTTTCTACTTTTCCAACTTTCATTTAGCTATAGTAGCTTATGTTTTTGTATCTGTTCCTACTTTTCTACTACATTTATGCTTAAAAGATTTCCAAAAGTTATTTTCCAATTCTGGAGCTTTTCTATAGTTTTTGTAAATGTAATCCATCCAATCTCTGATATTTTTTAATCATGTTTTATTTTATTTAATTGGCTGGACTCATCATATCTCAGCTACTGCATGTGTGAGCCCATATTTTCTGGTCAGTAAGTGTATTGACCCCCTCTCAGCAGTCCACAGCGGGTGAGTGCTGCAGCGCCACCACAATCCATGGCTGGAATTTTAAAACCCTTTCCTCTTCCATGCGTTTGGCTTTTAGTGTTGATCGATAAGACACGACCACCCTGTGAAGGTCATCCTGTCTCGCCTCTCCACAGAAACCAAAACTCCCAAACCAGAGCAAAGCAGGCCACAATCATGACCCACATCAGGGGTAATTTTCCTCTGAAGGGCTTTGTCCTACTGGGGATATTTTCTTCTCTCTTGAAACATGTTGTGTCGCAAGATGTTGCTGAAAGGATTATTGTAATTTAGAAGAAGTGGTGAAGATGCAACCGTCTCTTTGTGACCCAGAAAAAAAAACAAGACGGATTCTCAGACGACCAATTTGAGCACAACCAGACAGATGGTTGGGGTCACTCATATGAAAAGAGATTGACATATGCGTCAACATTTATATTGAGCCAACCTCTGACCTGTTGTAAAAACATTTCAAAAGATATGCAGTTATAAGCACATGGAGTTATCTTGTTTCAGGAATGCATCAAACAACGTAGAAGCTCGTCAGACAGGAAGCCTGAGAGTGTTGGAGTCAGTCGCTAAAAGCTTTAAAAGCTCTATTGATTGTGTACTTTTTGAGCCTTATAGGTTTATGCTTCACATGCAGAAGTATACATTATGCATGATTGCACTGTGGTGACAGTCAGCTCGGGAATGCAAATGAATGTTGACGGCTCTTAAAGCACGTTTTAGAAAGCTGGTTTAAAAAAACAGAAAGAAAAGGGAGGAAGTAGCTCTCACGGTCTGGATTGGAGGTCAAAGGTGAGATGTTGGCTGAGGTGACCTGGATCATGGAGATCAGCTACATGCACACAGACAGCTGCTCTGTTGCCATGACGGCGATACTCCTGATATCCAGCAGGGACGCTGCTACACAGGCAACAAAGCCTCTCACTTTCCCTGCTCTCCTCTGTGAATTACCCTGAGAGCACCATCTACCATTGTGTGTGCTATCTACAGAGAAACAGAACCGTAAGCCATCAGAGTAAAACCAGACGATAAGAGGTTATTTTCACAGGAAGAAAACATTAGATAAGTTACATTTTCTAAGATAAATGCAACAAGGGTAAGTAGGAGGTTATGTTTTTGGTTTGCTATTGCAGAACCTTGCGAATATCCATACCACTTTCTACTTGTTTTACATTTTGTTGTTTTACTACTTTAAGTTTCTGTGTATTTTAGTTATGATAGAGCAATAAAGAGTTGTGCTTAACTGTGAGAAGTGAAAGGAAAATAATTCACACATTTCAAAATGTTTTACAGATAAAGATCTGATATAGACGAGTGTCCTGCACCCTTGGAGACAATACAATACTCTTTTGCTGCAGTTACAGGTGCAGATTTGATGGGGTAGGTTACTACCAGCCTTTCACTTACACAGACTGAAACTTTTGGCTAATTCTTTGTAAAGTAGTTCAACCTAGAGCACGTTGATGGAGAGCACACGACCTTCTGCTTTACAGCTTCAAAAGTTGCTTCTTTTTGTCACTCTTGCTTAAAGACCAGACTTATTGAGTGTCAAACTCATTGTTACATCAATAGATGTTTCCACCTGAGCTGTCGATCACTTCAGCTCCTCCAGAGTTACCGTAGTCATCTTGGTTGCTTCACTAACATCATTGCTTGCCCTGTTTAATTGGACAATCATGTCTTAGGTTTGCAGTTGTAATTCTCTATTGTACATACTTTTGTCTATTTTTTATATGATTGGAGAATTAAAAGTAAAAAGTAAAAGTTCTTGATTTTCTTACTTGGTTACTTCCGAAGACAACTAGTTGGGTTCAATGCTTCTTGCACTGTAAAAATGTGGTGTGTTGGATTTGTTCACAGAATGTTGTGACATGAAAAAGTGTGAGGCTCTTCAACACAGCTTTTTGTGGGAATGCATATAATGCAAGTTCTTCATTGTTTTCATTTCCATGTGTTTTTTAATAGCTCAGTGCCATTATGTTTGGAAATTAAACCTGAAGGAGTGAGTGGTGGTATCGCAGTGGGCCGTGAAATGAAGCACTCATGTTTGCTTCTCTTCCAGTGTAATTACAAAGTAGCTTCTAGGGCCCTCTCATGTCTATAATACACTATACATTAATATGTCAGCAGATGACTAGAAGAATGACTGCTTCTTTTTTGTTTCACCTGGTTTTGATCAGTGAGAATAGAGGTCTCCTTGCACTCGCTGTTTTCTACGTCCCATCTGATCTCAGTCATGTTTGTTTACTCATGTTGCTTCTTCAGTCCTTTCTCTTCTTGTTTTTGTTTTCTTCCCCCGTTCTCCTTTTCAATCCTACAAAAAAAAAGGAAAAAGAAGAACGTTGGTTGCTATGACATCTGGTTGCCATGCAGCAGACGAGTCTTCACGTGGTCTTTGCATGCGTGTGTGTGTGTGTGCACTGTAGCGTGATGGAGTTAGGGTGCCATGCTGACAGGGAACAGAATATGGGAACTGCTACTTAACATTTAGCCTCACATTATTTATGTGTAACAAAATCAACATGCATGTACACCTTAAAGGTGTCAGTGGTACTCTTCATGTAAAGTCTTGACCATTTTGTTGTGTGCGTGTCTGTTCTAGTCACACTAACTGTCTTTAACTACAGGCAGTGTGATGGTCTGTAGAGGGAGTTTAGTCAGGATAATGGAGATATATGGTGATGGAGAGTCACAGAGGGAAGAGACAGAGAGAGAAGGAAAAGAGAGAGCGGTATCGACTAGAGGTAGGAGTGGACAGGTCAGCCTGTCAGGTTACAGCAGACGAACTGGCTCTATTCTTTTAGATACCCTACTAGTCTGGATGGATTTTAACCTGCATGAAAAAGGCAATTTCTAGTCCGTCAAGATGAATCAGCCTTTGCTACAGTGCTCTGCAGAAGCATTCAAGGGCCCCGAACTTGTTCACCTGTTGTGAAGTTAAAACCAGAAATATTAATGTTTCTTTCATTGAGATTTTATGTGATGGACCAGCACAAAGTGGTGCATAGATTGAAGTGGATGAGTGGTGTTACATGTTTCTTTTTTCAATTATAAATATCTGGAAAAGGCGGGATACATTTGTATTCTGCTCTTTTCAGTTAATACTTAGCAGAGCATCTGAGATTTTTCCCTCATTCTTCTTTGTGAAGAAGCTCAAAGTTAGACAGATTGGACGGAGAATCTCTGTAAGCAGAACATTTTATGCTTTGCAACAAATTCCCAATTGGACTTGAGTCTGGACTTTGACTGGGCCATCCTAAGACATGAGCATGTTTTGATCCAAACCATTTACATCTTTTGAAGCCTATGAGGCCAAATTTGTATGATTCTTGAACTGCAGTCAGGGTCACACAAAATCATTCCAAGGGTTGCAAAATGTTTGCACTTGAAACTTGATATAAAATATTAATAAAAGCCACTGAAATTTGTATTGTGTGAGGATAGAGCTATTGATAGTGTTTTGCAATCATGTCAGTTTTCACTACAGACTACAATGTCCCAGCTTTTAGTCTTTGTTCAAAGGAGACCGCCAGGAATTTTAAGCAGCTTTTATGTCCTCGTGGTCGTTTTGGGGGAAAAAAAATGTCTAAATGTGAATACCAGTCAGCCTTCTCTTACGGGGGGGTTTGTTATTGCTGAACAAAATTATTCAAGCTTCATTCTCTGTTTGTTGTCTCTGAATTACAGGAGTAAAATCATGTTGCCTGCCACATGCATAAGCACATATTGAGGTTTAGAGAGCATTCTTGGACCACTTGGTGTGTTGTAGGAAATTATGTTATAGTAAAGTGGTTGAATTTCAACATTCTGCCTTTGGCTTGGTTTCTGTAACAACAGGAAAACAAAGCAGTGTTTACTAATTGCTTAAAAGTGATCTTATGGTTTTGGATCTAGCCCTGATAAGTGAAGTGGAAAAAGCAGCCTGCTTACAGCTAGAGGTGAAGACGTCTGGAAGCAGAGCTTTCCATTGAGCTAATGGCTCAGTCATTAGCGTTTAATTCAATAAAGCCGGAAGAAGTTTGCAGATAGCTTAGATATGTGTTCATAAAAGTGCAAACACCAGCAAAAACAATGTTTTTTAAAAATATTTTTGGTGTTTTTAGTTACAGAGACCTAACTTAATTTTAAATTCAAAATGAGATGGACTGGTAGCTATTATTTTGAATTTTTTATTACTTCATTCACCTTGACAGATAAACCGGTACCATTAGAAGAAAAATAGCTGCAGACCATAATACTTCCACTATTATGTTTTACTGTGACAATTGTGAACAATTGACAGTATTTTTGATTCTTTGTCACCTCTCTGTAAAGTATGGCTTTAGATGAGTCATGCAGATTAGCAAATCTAGTAGATATTTGTTTTTCAGTTAAATTAATCAGGATAAACGAGACATTAAAAGTGACAAACCTGGAAACATAACGAGGCTGTGCACACCTTTGATACCTTCAACTCAGAGTAGGTCAGGGACCATTTGTTACCCTTGAAATTACTTTCTTCATCCCCTCACAAGTCAAGAATTGTAAAAAATTTGGATATCAAAATAGAAGAAAATTGATGACACAAACAATTATCTGTTTTTCTTTTAACAAGGCAACAGTTGGAAACAGGAAATGTTTATTGTTGAACAGGTAAGGCTAAAAAATAACTCGCAAACAAATTTTTAATTTCATGAATTTTGTGGCCCACCTGTTGTTTGAGTGTGCCGTTTTGGCAAAAAAAATTGGATACCACCGCTGTACCTAATATTTACCAGATTCCAAACAAGTTGCAGGCTGTTGATGAGTTTACAACCCCTAAAAAAGTGGGAGTTTTCAGTTCTGAGAAGATAAAGGAAAAATTGGTTGAGATTGATTACTGTGTCCTGATTGCTCATTTACACAGATTTTGATGATTGTTTGTTGCTGCACAGATAATTAACGGAGGCCGGGTGTTCTGTGAGCAGTGGCTAATTTACACTCAGATGTGGTGGGGTAAAAATAACAGGCTGTTAGGGAGTCGCTGAGCCAAGGTGGTAATAAGGGCACATTTAACACGTTCACAAACACAGAGAATGTGTTTCTGCTGTAAGTGGAACCACATGGCAGACGACTCCCCATGAACAAGTTGTGGGTCTATTACGACCTGACTGGTGACATCAGCATGTTTCATAACCACACAGCAGTTTTAATAGGTTTATATTAGCATCTGTCCTGGGGACAAACCTATTAATCAACAGGTTTGTTGATAAATATCCACCAACAGATGCCCACAGACTTAAACACTCCACTCCACCATTGAAAACCTGAAGCTCTGCGGAGTTTCATGTGCTGCACTTTTCCCAACAGACTCCAACTGTCTGTCTTCTTCTGTGGTTTTGTCTTCCACTTATTTTTAGACCCCTTTCACCCTCGCTCTCCTCCCTTTTCTTTCTGTGCATCCTGCTTCTGAAAGAGTCCCAAAGAAAAGAGAATAGGCGGAGGAGGACAAAGTAATTTTGATCAAGATCATTAGTCTATAGAGTAGGTAGTGGAAAGAGCTCAAAACTTTCCAAAACCAATTTTAGCTAGCTGATCTTTTTGGAAGTCATATTTAACAGCATTAGAAGTTTTTTTTTTTTTTTTCAGCCGTCTTGCCTTCCATGTTTGTTCGATATTCATATTAGGATCAGGGGTGATGCCACACACTGTGTGTGCATAAGAGCTGTTACTCTTAGACAGGGTTATGCTTCCTTAAAATAAAGACAAATCTATTTGGAGTGTACATTTTTAAGTCTCCTAAAGCGTATAATTAATTACTATAAACAATTCTAAATCCAGCATGTTCCATGACAGACAGAGGACGAAGCTCTAAAGGATAAAACAGACTAACTTTACTCTAATTCCTTTAGCCTTCCTATTACTTTGCCAATTAGACAAAACGTCCCAAAGTCAGACTGTTACTTTTCTATTTAAGCGTCACCTCTAAATGCCGTCTTACATCTCTGTGCTGTTTCTGATTTCATAAACACCTTATTAGCCTCTTTCACAAAGCAGTTCCATAAGCCTACAGATACAAGTCCAAACTGAGCCGCCTCCAGTCATTTTATGAATCACAAATCATTGTGGGACCAAACGAGGTGAGCTCTGCAGGAGAGATCTAGACTTTTACACGCGGTAGGAAACTCCTACAAGGGTAGATGAGTGGAGCATGGCATGGCTTGTTTGTGTTGTTCTTTTTTCCAGCATAATTTCTGTTCTGTCTCAGAGTTCCTCCATGTGACTTATCCAATATGTTTTAACGCTGAGAAATGATGTGTGTTGAAGCTACAGATTCCTCAGTGTGTTTTTGCCTTAAATCTCACCCAGGTGGTCACACAGACCATCTGTATTTGCTTCATCATACATTCAAGCTGCATTGCTGAGTTCCCCTTTCACCAGTCAGCTGATAAAGGGTTGTGATTAGATCAGTTGGTGAGTCAGGGGAGTAACAGTGTTTCAGAAATACATTAGGAACAGCAAAGAGGCATCTTAATCCAACCTTTAAGCGTTTTATGATAATGACTAACTATAGCAGCTGTAACTATGTCCACTCTTGTGTTTAGAACGACCTGTTTTCTTAGTTTCTCGGCTGGTTGAACTGAAAATCTGCCAGTTCTGGTTTCTGCTTGTAATTTTTATTTAAGACAGACATTGGTGTGTTTCTGTGAGACTGATTAAAAAGCTTCTTGAGCAGATTTGTTCATTTCTTTGATTTTTATGTGACGCATTTCTTTTACCAGGTAGACAGGCCGCAGCAGTTATTTTCTGTAGCCGGTGTGTATTCATTGGCACCAATAACAGCATGTGCAAATGTAATAAAAGGATTATATGTGATTATTTTTTGTTTTTCTACACACATTTTATTAGCTGCAGAGGATCTACATCAACTTACATGTGGTCTGGTTTAACATGACGAGTAGTAAGATATTTCCCTCATAGGGGGAGCGTGTGAGTACATCAGAATCCCACCAGTGTTTGGCCTTTCAGCATGTATTGTCACTTCTTTAAGTAGAAGTGACAATACATGCTGAAAGGAAATTGTCTGACAATACAAATATTGACAGACGGTTCTCGTAGTTGCCAGTTAGCTACAAGCTGGAGTGCTGTGTCTTTAGCAAACCCCATGAACAGAACCAGAGTCCAACAAGGACGTTTTGATCCCTCTAGATCCCATCTCTCATTGATTCCTGGCTCTGGGTGTTGACGAGTAAACAGCTTAGGGGATGTGATGGAATCATGGTGGCTGAGGAGCTTGTGGAGCAAAGGCAGCCAACATGACTGCTGTTGTCTCTCCAGCACCACACCTTCAGTCTCAGCACTTAGTCTGAGACATTTCAACATATTCATGTTGTTTTGCAGACCGGACAAGCCATCAGAACTGAGATGTATTATTTGTTTCCTGACTTTATGAATGCTGATGTTGTAAAACCTGCAGTGGTAGATAGTCCAGCTGCTGGTTGTGCTTTTGGGTGGTCTGGCTGTTTTGAATAACTGAATGCACTGAAGCCTTCTCCATCTGCAGTGTGTAGCTCAACAGTAACATATAAGATTCCTACTTTGGCTTTAGTTTAGTTTATTTTCCTCTAACCCTCCTTTTTATCCCAAGTCTTTACATCCAAACTCTTCCTTTTCCAGTTAGTCCTTACTAAGTGATGTAAGTTTTATCCGTCTTAACCTCTCTCTTTTTGATGTCTACCTTTCTTACAGGGAGGGAGGTATTATGTAAAATTGACTTTTTTGAGCTTTATATAATTTTATAATGTTATTCCCTCATCAAAAACATTGGAAAGTAACAATATAAGTTCAGTCCATTTACCATTTACTATATCTAGAGTGTGGCTTGATTATTTCATGCATGTTTGAGGAATCTCTTAATAACCAATGGCAGTCATTCGGGTTGTTGACATCAGGCAACAAATCAGCTTATCAGCTGGCAGAACGTTGTGCACAACATTTTATGGAATAATGAAGAAGAGTGGGGGTCACTGTGAGGTGGTGCTTACTCTTTAATTTGTGTCACTTACTAAAGAAAGCAAGCTTTTTATATTCAGCGTTAACTGAGCTCATTTGAAGCTGTAAGAACTCTGATTACGTTGTTGAAGTTGAGTGAATATTGGACCACAGGGTTTAGAAAAAATATCACGGTGGTCTTAAACAAACCTTTAGCCTGACTTCAAAATAAGCATATTTCCATCTACAATTACAACCACATGCTTGTTCTGTGTGTGTTCTCCTTGCAGTAGAGGTGGATGTTTAGAAAATGTAGGCTTAAGCAGAAGCCAGTGTTAGATGATGGTCTGATGTATTTAAGTTGTTTTTCTTGTATGACACAAACTTAAACAAGGCAGTTTCTGTGCTTATACTTAGGAACATGAAAAAAAAAAGTTCAAATGTGTCAATTAGACATGAAATAAAGCAAGTTAAATGCTAATTAGTCAGTGGGGCTAGTGGGGATCTTATTTTTAATAAATAATTGTGTGAGGAAGATGATGCTACAAAGGTTTTAATACTTATAAATAACAATCAGAAAAGTATAGTGTCTGTGTATACAGCTCCCTTTATTGCTAAATGCCTGCAAAAGCCAACTAATTAGTGAACATTCAGAGTCTACCTGTGTGTAGCTTCATTTCCGCTTAATATCAAGCCTTAGAGGATTGATATGAAGGCTGTTGTGGTCAGATAAGTTCAAAATTGAACATGTTATCCATGAATTGCATAATGGTGGCGACAGAATCATGCTGGGGGGATCGTTTTTGTTTTCACAGTGATGTGGAAGCTATTTCTGGCAGAAAACCTGTTTGAAACTGCTGCAAAAGATTTGGAACTGGGATGAAAGTTCACCTCATAGCAGGAGAACATCACTAGACATACAGCACAATTAAAAAAAAAAAAAAAAACTGAAGCATATTTATGTGTTAGAATGTCCTAGTCAAAGTGTAGCCGTGACTCCAACTGATAGTGTGTGGTAAGATTCTAAATTTACTATTGAAAGTTGTGTTTTTATTCAGACTTACTGAGCTGGAGCTAAGTGTGCAGATGTGCAAAACAAGAAGAGACCTAAAACTAAACAACTGTGGCTGTAACTGCAGCCAGATGGAGCTACTACAGTACAAATACACAGCACAGTTTTCACATTTCTCCAATTTGCGAAGCCATATTTAATTTTCTCTATTACTCTGAGCTGGTCTATCTCAAAAAATAATAAAATAAAAATACAAAAAAAACGTAATCGTAATAGCTTTATAAATCAAAGCCTAAACACTTGACCCACAAACCTCCTGGAACTGTAAGAAGATGGATTACAGCTGTGCACACCAGTTCCTGTTTCAACATCTCACCTGAACAGGCTCTGACATTTTGAGAAGCTCCATATGTTTCTCCAGTTCTGCCAGCAAATGTTTTCCTGGCTAGACAATCTGGAGCAGAAACCACTGCACCCCAAACATGACAAACGTTCCTCACTCAGCCATTTGTTTGTCTGGGTGTGGCCTGCTGGTTTAATTCTGCACAGCTTCATCTGTTTGGAGCCCTGCCTGGCACACAGCTGTGACCTGCCCTTTAGCATCCGACACCAGAGGAGTACCATGTACCCCTGGTAATACATTGCTGTATTAGCTGACCGCGGCTTCAGTTCTCACTCTAAGCACATCTTGCATCTATTCCCTTGCTTCCAGCCTCAGTTCTTGCCCTCTCCCCCAGTGCACTCTTGACCAATGCCGATAGAGAGCAAAGAAAACTGTGTCACCTCCCGCCATGACTCGTTTAATCACTCCTCCCTCCCCCGCCCCTCTCTCTCTCTTGTCTCAATCCTCCCACTTCTATCTTTCGTCGCTCTCAGGATTGGGATCGTCAAACATTGATCTGTATTTATTTTTAGAGCAGCTGTGAGCATGCGTGTGTGCGTGTGTGTACAGTATCTGTGTGTGCCTGTAAAACAGACACTCCTCCATGCCAACACGTGGGCAGTTTGACTGTGTTTGGGTGCGCGTCCTATTGTGTGTGTCTCTGCGTGTGTCAGGACTTTCTTTTTCACAAAGTTAATCCCTTAAGAAGAGGTGTGGTTCTCTCTCTCTCTCTGTCTCTCTCTTTCTCTCTCTGCCCCTCTCTCTCTCACACAATATCATCACATGTTCTCTCGACGCTCTCTTCTTCTCCCTCATCCTTTCCCTGTGCTGTTATTGCTGTGGCCGCTAGTCCAAGGGAGTTCTTCCTCTCTTCTCTCGGTTGGCTCGTCATCTCTGCATCGTTCCTCATCCGCCTGTGGATCTTGTGTTTGATGAGTTTTCAGAGCGAGATGGGGGAGGCCATTGAACTCAGGTGAGTCAGCTTCAGAGCAGGAGGTGTGAACCGTGCGTGTGCGCAAGAGTATGGCCAAACATACTCTTGCATGTTTTCTGTTTATGCATGGATTTCTGTGTCAAACTTGATCAGCTGCTGCAGTTGCAGACAGCACTTGGAGCCTCATCTTGCTCTGAGTCTGTAACCTTGACCCTAATCCAGGAAAAGGGTGCAACCTGCAGCCTCTATCAAACTTAAAAGACCTGTAGCTTTTGCAAAAGTGATTTCTCTTTGTCTTTGTTGGTCTTGATGTTTTTCTTGAGGTACCAGGTTCTGTGACATTTTGAGTCTCTGCCAAACTGTTAATAGGTCTAGCTGGTATCCACAGAGCTCATAGCAGCTTACAGCCTTAGCAGATGCATTAGACCCCATGCCCATATGGAAGAGATTAAACCTGCTAAATTGATACTAACACCCAACATGTTTTCCTTTTTTGCTCAGAGGTCATGGTTGCACATTCTGGGCAACCATCAATGGAGATTGAGTTCTCATATTTGTGTGTCACACGCTTTTGTTCAAAGGTTTTTGTTAAAAATGTTAGTTGTTAAGTGAGTTAAGGAGGATTAAATTTAATGAAGGATCAACATTGTACATGCTAAAATTATGTGGATAAATAAAAGACTTGAGTTGTCATGGCTTGGACAGGGATTTTGTGTCCACAATCACTAAGCTGCTAAGGCACGGGATCTTTAATTTATGCTGTTTTTTGGTAAACTGCGCCACAGTGTCCAACTCGCTGACGTTAGGGCTCTAATTTGTCACCTATCTGTCTTAAAGCTAATCAGAGAAACCTTTCGAGCTGGAGTTTTATCACCAAACACAGACGTGTTGTCGGTGCAGATGGTCACACTGTCATAAAACACTCAGGACTTGTTGAAGAATGGTGCTGATGATATCACACAGGCCTGGCATCGATTAGGCAGTAGAGCAGAACATGGAACATGAATATTTTTTAATGCTCTCATTTCTCTCTTGATGTTATGTGTTGTAGTCAAAATAGTGTATTCTGTGTTGTGACATGTAGCACAGAATGTATAGTTTTCATGTTTCCTTGTGTGATAAAGACTGGGAAATTTGCAGTATTTATAAAGGCAGCTTATTTCTAGGTGGCAAGATATTAGCCAGTGTGACGATTTTGTACTTATCTTCTTAGCTGTGAGGTCATTGCTACACATCTGAGGCTCTCATAATTGGGTGTAAAGAGGAAGTCTGTACTGAGTTCAATGTGATTCATTCCAGAGGCAGCAATGAAACAAGCAACACTGCACAAAAACATGTCAGCATTTACAACAACGACAAGGATATTGTCCAGTGTGGACATCTCATACATACACGTTGGACGTGTGAGGTGTCCAACATTCAGAGTCAGTCTGACTCTGAAACACAAACCTGTGGCAGAAGCAGTGATGATAAGAAAAATAGATGACAGGAATAAAGTCCTTTGCCATTTCTTGCCTTGAGGAAGACATAATGTTTGGAAGGCCTGTCATGACATTGCATTAATCTATATGCCTGCTGATTGTCAGGGTTGCACGGTGCTTTGGTGCTTATTTCACTGCACAAGAGTTGGAGCAACTTGGGTAGGTTTCCAGTACATTAAAAGCATGAAATTGTGTAACATTATTAATGTGAGTTACATTTTCCAGAAAGTGTTGGTTGAGGTCATACCACAAATTTTAACATGGCTTATAAATCCATGGGAACCTGTTGTTGGTGCTTCTAGAAGAGTCGCATAGTTAAAAACGCAATGCTGTTATTGTCTGTTGTTTTAAGCATATGTGTCATATTCTAAGCCTCAGCCAGTTTTCCCGTTGAATATTCTTGTAGTTGTAAAGTATTAGAATCAAGGTGGGCATTTCTGGTTGCTGAGAACCGGAGTCCTGCATGTTTTAGACGCTCCAATATGGCTAATTTAAATATTTAAATGTTCTCCTCAGCCTGTCAGCTGGCTTTTCAGGTACTTGTTAATAACAGAGTCATTTAACTCTGATGTGTTCAAGCAAGAAAACGTCTAAAGCATGCAGGACACTGGCCAAATGAGAATGAGAGACGCTCACCTTTCTGCAGAACTGTGGTGCTCAATTCTTCTCCATTATTGCGGGTTTAAATAGTTGAGCTATCTCCTCAAGGTGTTGAGTTCTGCAAAGGCCTTAGAGTGAACCATTTATTGGATTATGATGTGTAGAACCAGGGAAACATGTAAATCATGCAGGATACAGACTACTGGGTTTATTGCCATTGGAAAAACTCTAAACCTTTAGTATGAAGATTTATCGTATATTTCATTTTGCATATAAACTCAGTGTTATAGGTGTGGCCAAACGTTACCAAGCACCTTGGTAACGTCCCAAGTCTTTCATGGAGAAAAACAAACACTTTCTAATTGTTTGCATGAAACGAATTGAGCAGAATTTTGTGAAAAGGTTTTGAAACATTTGTGAAAGGTCCTTTGAATTTTCTTGAACAAATGCAGTTGCACTCCCTCTCATATCTAGTGGTTCCTTTGCTGATTTTCACTCCCTGCCCTCACGGTTGGATAGCTGAGGAGGCCAGATCCCAGGCGTGTTACAAAAAGGAAAGAGAGCAGGCTTGAAGAGTGAGAATAGTGCATGCAACAGAGATGGTGTGATGGGTGAAACGAGGACAAATGAAAACCTGCAAATCAAAGCCAGAGGATAAGACCAAGGGTGCGACAGCAAAAGCTGAATCTTAGGAGCTTAAAAAGCATTATGTTTTTACACAAGAGCAATGCACTGTGGGTAAAAGCAAAGTCAATGTAAAGAGGAGTTATTGTGGAGGAAATATCATTTTCCTCCTTTTGTCAGCAAAGGAAGCAAGAGGCAATAATGAACTGAGGAATTTATTTGGTTTCCGAAATAATTTGAGAGTTCAGAGAAGACAAATAAAATCCTTTTTAAGTGTAGAAGTGTTTGCTATTCACAGAACCTTCTCGAATCGAGTCATCAGAACCGCACCAGGCCCCTTTGCAGTCCTCTCCGACAGGGGAGTGTGACGTAAATCCGTTCAAATAAATCATAAGGGTGGGGTTGTCAAGAGTCTAATGTGTTGCAGCCGCAATAAAGGGTCCCTCATTTTGGGAACGTTTGCGTCGTGATTGATTTTTAAATTATTTTTTTTAAGTTGGGTTGAATTGGATATCAGAATGTGATATTGTCGACTTTATTTTATTAATGTCAAAGAGGATGATCTCTTTGCCTGGAGCTGAAACATTACAGCCTGCTTTGCTGAGTTGTAGTGCATGAGATACACCAGCCTGGAGGGGTCCAGTTTATAATGATAGCGGGGGAAAACAAAGTGGGAACACGACACGACAATATCATGCTGGAGTGTATCGAGCGGGACGCTCCACTTCACGCCTCGCTACACTATGTTTAGATTAACTTGCTGGCGCACACATAGGCGCACAGTTTTCACAGCCCCAAACATGCTGGCATGCAGACGTGTGTGTGTGTGTGTGCTCTGACGCTGACGGAGACAGGAATCTATTTATCTAAACGAACAAACAAGAATGCACACGGCAACAAAGGACACAATGCACGCCTGGTCTGTAGCCTCTTTGCCTGCTGTCCAAGGGCAGAGGGGATTTGGATATTGTTACGTTAATCTCCCTCTATTTGGCTTCTTGGAGCACATTCAGATAAACAGACTAGCACAGCCGCACATACACAGGTATGAAGTCATGTGTGTTTTAAGAGACAAAAATACACATACAAATTGGAAAGATTTCCCAACACACATGCAATTGAGGATGAAAACTACCTTCTTTTAGCTTCAGGTTTATTCCCAACCTTACCTATGTCTGTTGCTTAGCAACCGGGATGATGCAAAACACAAGATGGTAAAAATTAAGCTTTATATTTTGCTGAGCTTTTTTATTACATATTTGATCAGTTTAATTAATTTAATAAATTGATTAAACAAAATGTGTACAAATGTTATATTAAGAAATATGTCTATGCAAAATAGCAAAAACCCAATAACACAATCGATTTAAGTCCAGTTTATTTTCAGCAACAAGGCAGTTCAAAGTACTTTTGATCATAAAAACATACAGTCATCAATTATGAAACAAGTAATATTATTTTTATATTTGGTCAAATATAAAAAATTATAAGATGTTTCAATTGCTACTAATCAAATGGAACTTTAAACAGGTGGTTTTAAAGTTGCACTGAGTTATAGGAACCAGAACCAAACAGCATTCAGCTGAATGCTGCTTCTCCTCGTTTGGTTCTGGTTCTGGGGATGCAGAGCAGACCAGAACCGGAAAACCACAGTGGTCTGGAAAGTTGATACAACAGCAGCAGATCTTTAATGTGCTTTGGTGCCAAGCTTCTCAGTTATTGCTGTCGTAACTCATGTCATTCTTAGAGTTGTGACTGATTGAAAAGTTATTTTGTGGCGTCTTGTCGACTGTGGCGCCCTGGATCGTGAGCCATATTGACTCCTGCCCCCAAGCCTGTTTTGAATTGAAACACTGAAAGTAAAACAATATGGCCTCTAAACCAGTGATCTGGTGTGGTAGAGGCAGAGCGAGCACTAGCACTCATATGAATGTTTGCTCTGCTCCTCTCTGCAGCTTGACCATAATGCAATTTAAAATTTCCAGTTAAATCCTATTTGCTGGTGAAGACAGAGAAGCAGATCATTTTCATTGCAGGATGTTTTCTCTGACTCCCAGACCGACCTCCTCACTCAGCTGCAGGACCTGGGGAATAGATTGCTCCAGTACATGTGGCTCTCCGCTTTAGCTGTTTTCTTGTCATCGCTTCTATTAACTTTTATATTAATTTTCAGACAAATAAAAAAACACTCTGAAGTGCAAGAGAATGTGTTTGGAAATGCTCATGTATGTGTTTGAGAAGTGTAGTGTGTTTGTTAGCATATATTAGGGGATGGTAGATGCAGATATTAGTAAATCCTGTTTTACAGTGATGGAGTTGACTGGAAACCAGCAGTTTCCTGGATCCACCCAGGCCTGATTGATAATTAGTGTGAAGTTATTTTTAGATGCAGTCCACATCTATTACTGTTCAGTGCTACAAAGAAAGGTTTTTAGAAACTGTGACCTTTTTTTTTTATCTCTAATGTAACATTTTATAATTCAATTCATTTAAAAATAAATTCCTCTGACATCAGTAAATAATGACTATTTATTAAATCTAATCAAGTTTTTCATTACTGCTCTGAGAGTATCCGAGTCGATGTTGAATTCGTCATCCCAGAAAACAAACTTATACATACATCCTCTATTATTCTGTCTGTGCTAGGATGGACTGTAGCTTCAGGTGATTAGTGCTTCCTGGAATAGTTTAGTTAAGTTTCAGTGTTGATCTGGAAGTAAGTCGCCCCAGACAGGTTGAGATTGAGCCTATAGTTGTTCTGCAGACAAGCAAAATCTGTCAGTCAGGATTTTTGGTCCATGAATGCAGATGAAACAGTAATAAAATGTGTGTAAAGGAAAAAAAAAAAGCATATTCCATTGGGAAAACAAAGTGTGAAATTCACAAAGCAGTGCTATTTCCTTCATTTTTGCACCTGTTTTGTTGCAGGTCTGACAGATTTGAGCAATTTATATCAGCTTGCAGTTTTGATTCTTCAGGTCAAAACAACAGATGCAGTGGTTTATTTTATTTTATTAAGAAAAAACTTCAGATTTTTACCTGCTGTGGTACTTACTTGCTTTTATAGTGACATAATTTCAGTCATGATGTCTTTTTCCTTTTGTCCTAGCATGAACTTTTGAATCTAATTTAACATTTTATTGGTTTTGAAGGCTCTTGGCTACCTTTCTCTCCACCTTTAGTAGTTTTATGTCATTCTGTTTATCATAACCTAATAATTTCCACACTATGTTAATCTCCAGGAGCCGAATCTGTGACAGCTTCGCTAAACAGAAGTGCAGGTGTTCAGATGCACTCGCCAAGCACGCAATCAGTCAATTTCTAAATGAATAAACAACAGTGATGATAGTTAAACACACGCCATAATTTCTAGGCTGAATACTAGATTATGCTGTAAGAACTATTGGAGACTTAAAAATTGTGATGGTGAATTTTTAAAAGCAAAGCTGATCTGTTTAACAAACATGCTGAGGATAAATGAGTGCCGCTTAGTTTTTACTGGAGAAAAAGTTCATTAACTTGTTAAGGACTGCCGGTAATCCTAGGTCAGCTGGATGAGGATCACCATGATGGATTCTCTTTTCCTCCTCTTCGATGATGTGGTGCCCTGAATTGGACACAATGACTGAGACAGACAAAGTGGGGATTCAAACTCTTACTTTCTTCTGCCTTTTCTTCATTATGATATTATAAGTCACGTATTTTAAAGTACGAAAGAAAACTGACGGATGTGGAGCTTGTTGCCATTAGAGGTGTTGACCTGGAGTATAGTGACAGCAGTCACAGTGAGCGTCAGCCTTAGAGTTATACACATAGATCTACTTCAGTTGCTGCCATTTATGGCTCTGCACAGCCTCAACAGAAGAACCATCGCTGATGCAGCCTCCTCACTCCCAGATAAGTAGGATTCACAGGCCACCTACACACTGTACTGTTTACAGCGCTCTGCTGCATTGTGCTGATAGAAAGGCTTTGCTGTCAGCTTCAATGTGTTTCATCTAGGATTGTTAGTGGAGCTTGCATATTGATATTTACCCGGAAATGCTTTGCTCTTCAACCATTTTACCTGCTTCTTGTGCTCGCCCACACTCCAACACCGCCTCATAAGCATCTGTGATAAATAAGGCCATCCTGTTCTGGGTCAGTCTATAGCCTAAACACAAGGCCGCTGTTTTATCTCTGCTATGTTTTGCTCCTTTATTCGCTAATCACACACATGGACACACATGTATGCGGACCATTTGTGGTTTTCTGTGTGTGTGGGAATGTGGAAGAAAGGCAGTAAGTTTGGGATGACAAGTGTCGGTGTCCTTATGTGGGTCACGCAGTGTCAGCTGAAGTCTGCAGGGCCCAGAAACTGGGTCAGGCCTTGGCATGAGCGTACACATATTTATATACGCTACACTGAGGGTCACAAGTTTGCAAATTTGTTGACAGGGACATTGAGTTTGGAGTAAGCTAAGGCCGGTGAGCAGACATTGTTGAAAATTGCTATTACCTCACGACTAGTCTGGATAAGAAATTATATTTTACTTGTCAGCAATGACTGTCTAGTCTAAGAAAACTCTCAGTTTCAGATCGATATGATCAATATAGATCATATTTTACATTGACTGTGTTGACCTTTTTCCTACTCTGCTAGTTTGGCGACCTTAGCATCAGGCCAACAAATGTATTAATCAGATGGATAAAGACAAGTAATAAGATTCAGAGAGTTTAACAGTTCACACTTGCAGCGCTGTTCAGTAGACAGATTATCAGGAAGACTAATGTCATTCTTCCTGCCCGTTCACATCCCTGACATTCTGAATTCAAGTTTCTACCTTCTGACTCTTCCTAATATGAAGAGTAACAGGTTCAAGCTCTCTGTCGTCCCTACATCCGTTTCCTTTTTTTAATTCAGGAAAGGGTAGGAGGAGTTGTGTCTGATTGGTTGAAATTTGTGTTGGCAGAAATGGATGATGGCACATTCCCTTCCTTGTTTGGACTGCTACTGATGTTGTTTCATCATACTTTATCATCCCTCCCTTTAAGACTTTTATTGTATGTCTTCTATTTTTATGTCTTTTTTTGTTTTACTTCTTATAAAGAAGTAAAGAAGTGCCTGTCAGGGGCACAAACTAAGCTGAATCTGAATTTGTTTTCTAGACTAAACTTTTTCAGAGTTTTAGGTCCCTTAGGAATACCAACGTCATTCCTGTTTGCTAAATAGTCAAATTATGTCGAAGAGACATTCAGAGAAAGTTATGAAATTGGCTTTTCAAATTATTTTATTAAAATAAATAAGAACAGGTAAAAACACTAAAGGCAGAAAATGCTCCTGTGCCCCATAATCATATGGACTTTCCTTTGACCGACACAACTTTAGGTGACCAGATTATATGACTTACCACAGAGAAACAAACATGAACAGCTTTAATTAATGATTCAAGGCTAAGCATTGTTTCAGTCTTAATTATCTTAAGAACTTCATGTCATTGCACCTGACAATTTTACCATAACTCCCACGATGAGACTCCACCTTGAAACCCACTGGACCCACAGGATCCCCTGGTGATATGGTAAAAAAAAATGTTTAGTCTTTTTAAGTTCACATTAGATGGTGCATATTAATATATAGTCCTGTTTATGAAAGCCATAGGGAAAATTAAGTTCACCCCTTGATCCAAGAGTTTGTCAAATGACATTTAACGGCAATAACTCTGTATTTGTGTTTTATGTGACACTATTAATCTCTCACGTCATTGTTTTAAGTACTCGTCTTTATAATTTTGCTTCAATTTATTCAAGTTTGAAGAGATATGCTTGTGCCATCACTCCAAATTAGTCATGTCTCGACCTTGACTAGGCCATTGCAACACTTAATTGCTTTCTGTTCTGTTTTATTTGCTCCAGTGTCTGGAATTATTGCCCGCTCGATGATTCAGTCTGGGCCAAGCTTTAGTTGATGGACAGATTATCCTCTAGCATTGTTGGGTTCACTGTGGAGTTCACGGAGTCCAATGACAACATGGTGCCCAGATCTTGTGGTTTCAGAAATCATCACCCTTCCACCATCAGACTTAACACTTGGTGCAGGTATATTGTTGCCAGCAGGCTTGCGGCTGGCGTTATTGCTCCAATTGCTTGATTGGTGAATATAATTTACAATTTAGATAATAACTTTAGGACTTTACTCTCAGGTTTCATTTAATGATCATCATTTTGGACAGAATATTCTGTAAACGTTGACCTTCAGGCTGAATAAAATAAGTATTACAAGTCAACCACCAGACTTTATTGCAACCATTAGAACAACCAGCAATTTCATAACATCTTTTGCAGAGTATCTGCTTTTTATCATATTGCAGCTGTTATTTTTTGTATACATGCAAGATCTTGATGTAATTTTAGGTACATTTTTAAAAAAATATATGCTAACTCACCTACTTTATATGAGATATTTCTCTCTCCAAATGCTGTGCGTAATGGCCAAACATCTCCACCCATCAACTCTCTAGAGAGAAATTACTTCTGGTTCAGATGCAACTTTGCAAGCCAAGTTTACTCAACTTTTTCCTAACTGCACTGTGATTGACTTTAACATTTAACAAGAAGCTTGTAAAGTCTTATAGATTGCCATGCAACCTATTTGAATGCTGAAAGGTACGACTTTGGATTGAATTAGCTGAAACATCAAATCCTGGTAAGATTGGAAACTATTTAAAATGTTTTCCACTTGTGAATAATTCACTCCACGTAGAACGCTTTATTTAGAACACTAACCTTTCTAGGAAGAATAAAATAAAACTTACCCTTTACTCTCTAGAGGTTACAAGTTGTAACAGTGATCTTTAGGATTTTATTTTTCTTCAGTTGGGACTTTAATTCACCTTTTGGGAAATCACAGCTCCTCTGTTGAGACACAGAGAGAAACAAGATGATTGGAAGCGGTGTGAGAGAGTGGAAACAGGTGGCTGCATGGAGCGCTCGGCTCGGCGATGACTCATCTCTAACCGTTACCACGGACTCCTGGACACTTGCTCCACCTCGTTCTGCTCTCTCCCCTCTTCCCTCTGGAGCCTCACAGACATGTGGTTTACCGTAATGTGAGGTGTCACTGACTCATTCAGTGGATTTGCAGGAAAATCACTCCTTATTCTCCTCCAGCTCCCTTCCCCTCCCTCTTTGTGCTCAGTGTTTTCCAGTCGTGAGGACGTGTAAGGGAGGACTATGTCCAATTTAAGTCTCTGAGCTAAACGCGGAACATCTGGATCGGGGAGGGTTATTGTGAGTGCGAAACAGAGGTGGAGAGCCAAAAATATCAAATCAAGCTCACATCTGGCAAGTACTGACTGCAGTCGGACACAGGCTGTTTAACCCGAGCTTATATGGTGTGAACACAGAGGTGACAGACAATAGGTATTCATGGTGTATGGAAATTTGGGACAAATACACTTACATAGACTTCTAAGATGATATTTTCAAACTCACAAACGTGTTAGCAACAATTTAGGTGTTCCAACAGTAAAAATACCAACTTTACAAGCTGGGACAAAATGTGCATTTTTTTTTCTTTTCCATTTTATGCGTCTGTGTATGTGGGCGAGCTTCTCACACTGAAATCATTCTTGTGAAATCCATTTCCCTACATTCCCATCAGAAGACATTCAGCTTCAGACTAAGTTTGCTCCTCTTCGGATGTGACAAAGAAGAAAAGCAAAGAATATGAAGACAATCAACGAGTTCAGGAAGAAAAGAAGACATGGTGTCCTTGTGTGAACTCATTTGAATTTCTACCATACAACATCCTATGTATGGTGGCTGCTGCCATCTCCAGAGCAACAATAAAGCCCAGATGGCTGCAAGTCAAACACTGGATGTGGAACAAGAATGTGCTTTTTGGCTAAGATTCTCCTGTTTGTGTAGTCTGCAGTGAAGCAGTTTGAATTTTTAGCGTGGGTTTGTAAAGCTCCAGTTCATTTGTGCTGCTGATTTATAGATTTATTTTGATGTCGTGTATCCTTGCCTGTCTGTCTGCCTGCCAGCCCACCCTTTCTGTCTCACTCCAGTCTGTTTTTTACTTCTGCAGATGTTCTGCAAAGTGAGGTCACAGCTGAACAAGGCCTTTGCACTCTCCCCTTGTGTCTCGCTTCCACAATAAAGTATTTGGAACCAGACTGTAATGCATTTTAAACTTTGGTGCTCAGCAACAAGGCTTTTCCCTGCGGATTTTATTAGTGTCCCACTAGAAAGATGAAATGCTTGCAACCAAACTGAATTCAAAATGATGTTAAAAGTCACTGCACATATAAAATATGTTATATATCTTATCAGTTAGTAGGTTTTATATTGAAGTTTACATCTATTTTCCTTGAGTCAATGCTTTGAGGAATCCTTTCCCGCAACTCTTTTGGGCAATCATAGAAACAATGTACTGCAGTGTGTACAGTATCACACTGCAGTAAATTGCTTGGATGCAATATTTGGGAAACAATATAATGAAACGCTACTTTCAAACATCATAATTAAAAACTATGATGAACTTTCAGTGTTCTATATAGCCACAACTAACATAGATCTTAGTGTTCAGGATCAAAAAGCTCAGGGAGAGTGGAAAAGATGAAAAGGATGATTGAAAATGTACATTGATTACAAACAAAATCATCATTGCAATATCCAATAGTGAGATTTTTTTGTTTTTCTAAAATCATGCATCCTGATTGCTGACTGATTTTTTTTTTTCAACATTCTTTGCAAAATAGGTCAAGTTTTGGATGACAAAACTCACAATCAAAAGCATATTGATGGTCAATATGCTTTGATTTAAAATGATTCTTTCTCACTCTGACTGCATGTTTAAGGCTTTTGTCTTCACCCAAATCTAATTTTGTCTACAGCCAAATTGTTTTCTAGAGGTTCCCAAGCAGAAAGTAGTAAGTCAAAAATTTAGTTTGTTGGTTTTACTGACCAGAGCACATTCGTTCAGGTTTTCTACGTCATATACACGGTCTGTGGAAACTTTGAATTTGACTTCTTTTGGTTCTCTAAGAACAACAACTTTCTTCCTGCCAGTCTTCCATAAAACAAGGGTTTTGGGCAGAGCTTTAAAGGTTTTTAAAAGTATAAATTGTCTTATCTTAAGCCATAATCCATTCATTCATTGCTTCTTTTAGAGACTTTTGATTTTTTTTTTTTTTTATCTGGAACTTCCCAGAACTCCAGAGCCATTTTAAAAAAAATCTTGTTCCACTTCTGCCTCATTTTGTTCTGATTCTGCTTGAGTTAAGCTTCAAACATATGCTAAAGACGTAAATGACTGAGAAGAACTGTAGCTTTCTGAACAACAACCATTTCAGGGAACGTTTTGCTTTGCACTTCTACGGCAGCAATCAGGACCTTCTTCTGAGTTTTGGCAACGTTGAGTGTTACAAACTCTTACATAATCACCACCTACAAATGCAACATGAGTGTTTTGATTGGAATGGCAGCAGCAGCGTGTTTGTATATTTTAGTTTTTTCAAAATTTTGAAATGAAGAAATCCAGTTTATTTATTAACTTATTGTGTATATACATGTATTACAAATGCCTGTCCTAACCCCAGGTATTCATCATTTTATTTGTACTTGTTCATCTTTTCCCAGTGGCCTGACATCAGAGGCCATTCATGTCTTCTTGCTCCTCCTCCGCTTCCTGTCTCAATCCATATACAGGCATTGTTGGGCATTGTGCGCTCCCTAGCCAGCCCTTCCAACTTCTACCACCAAAAATCTCTCTGACACCCCATGTGGGGTTTAATGTGTCACTTTGCTAATACGTCCTGACACACACCCATTCACACCTGCTGCAGCAGAGCTGTTGTCGGCCAGGTGCCAGTCAGATGGCTCTCTGCCCACTAATGACTGGCACAAGCCTCAACATGTGTGCATGGTGGGCCACAGAAGGGCCGTGCTTGTGTCTAGGCATAGATGTGTGTTTGCGCCTCCTCTTGGCAGAGGACTTATGCCCTACATGCCAGGAATGAGTAAAGCCACTTGAGCTGCTGAATTCAAATGCTTTACATTGCTCACACATCTGATCATGAACATAAGAAACATTACCAGCAGGATGGGTGTGATAATGAGAAGTGATGAGCCTCTGTGTATATATATATTTGCATGTCAACCCTGCTGTGTGTATAGCTTAACAGAGTACAGATCAAGAGTTTACAATGAGTCTGATTTGCCCTCACTGTATGATGGTTGTGCCGACACTGTCAACAAAGTCCAGAATACTGATTTATGGAGCAACTAGACGGTAAGAAAATAATATGATTGCTTAAAATGAGTTAATTAACCAAAGAAATATTGCGAAGTACTGCGTGTACCACTGAGGAACTCAGCAGTTCTGTCTTGACAACCTAAAATGCGACATGCATTCCATCCTGTCTTGGTTTTCCTATGTATATCGGGGGGTTATGGCTAGTAGCTGTTTTGTCAAGTTGCCTTTCTGTGATTCTTGTTGTACCTTACAAAACCCTATGCCTTTGAAGAGTTGCTAGAGGAGTCAGGAGAGTTTTATTGTCTGATTAACATGTCGTTATGAGTTTGCTTGATGCTTATGCCTGTGTTCACTTGGGCTTGTTGTAAGGACATCTGCTGGACCTTGGAGTGACTGCCTAGTCCTTGTATATCCAAAGTAAAAGCTTTGTTCACATTTTCGGCACAAAGACTTGGGAGCATTTACACTAACCCTGTTTAGTTTCGCTCTAGTTTGTTTGCCTAAAAAGTCAGATTCATTTGGGGAAGTGTGAATGCACAATCGAACTTTTCTGTTCAGTTGAACTGAACTCTGGTGCAGTTTAAATGAATGTAAACACCAAGTGGACCGGAGACTGCTGCAGAAGCAGGAAGAAGATGATAGCGCAGGGAATTCTGGGTAAATACAACCAAACCAAACATGTGAGTCTAACACTAGCAGTAGAAATGCTTTGTAGGGTGCTGTGGTGGTGTAGGGGCAAAACACAATTCATGTATTGAGGCCTTAGTCCTCATGGTGGTGGTTGCAGGTTTGATTCCCGGCCTGGCAACATTTGCTGCATGTCTTCCTCCTCTCTCATCATTCTGTTTCCTGTTTGAACTACTTTCAAATAAAGGCCACTAGAACCAACAAAACCTTTAAAAGAAATGTTTTGTGATCTTTTGCCAAAGACAAAAGAGAAATCCTACAAGTGCTAAAATCTAATGCTTCTCCATTTTTGTTTACATTTCACAAAGGACGTTATGCTCAGTGTCTTCCTCAGAGGTTTTTGTGTCATTTCCTTTAGTGGTTCTTGGTGCAGTGCCACCACACGAGAGGGAAACAGGATTTTTAAGGGTGTAGTTCATTTGACAAAGTCCAAACAACTGAAAATGTAAATGTTGCAATTTTGTTCCCCAATCTAACTGAGTCTACTAGACTATCAGGTGTGAAAACATCCTTAATTTTGTCATAGTCTTGTAAATTACAAAAAGTCTAAATATTTTTGTTACACACAGGGAGAAAAGAGCACTGGCTTTTGACCAACAACAAAGGAGATCCATTTACGAGAGTCTCAATGAGAATAGCTGGTGTATGTAAAACAGATGTTGGTTTTGGACTCTAGATTTCCTAGCAGAGGGGGATGTGACTTTGGGGGAATGAAAACGGTAATTATTACTTTGAAACAGGTCATGTTTTGATGGTGTTGTTTCATTATGGAGGGAAATTAGCATAGCTGAGCAGGCCAGCGGGCTGAATGCTTTAATTAGGGAGAGGAAAGGGGATCGTTCAACTAGAGACCGAAGCGTAGGTTCACATGTGTGTGCATGTGAGGGAGTTGATCTACTGATTAGTGCTCTTGATGTTTTTTTTGTTTTTTTTTGCGATAGATAAAAGCCAGGTCTTACATCTATGTCACCCGTGGGACCTTTCCAGCCTGTCTCTGGATCTGAACAGAGCAACATGATGGAAAGTGTTTGTTGTTGATTTATTGACTGCATCGTTAGAGAAGGTTACTCCCATAACGAGCTCAAGCTAATCGATGAAGCTCATCCCACTTTTTAATGTCTGTTTTAGTCATAAAAATTAGTCAGATGACCATTTTCTTTTACAAAATAGAGATAATGAACTGCCGCCCAGCACGGTGCTGTGCAGCTGATCCTATGTGTGCTCTGTGTGTTTGCAGTTCCAGGGAGCACGTGACCCCGGAGATGAACAAGCTTCGTCAGAGTCTGAGGAGGAAGAAGCCCACCTATGTGCCAGAGGCCAGCAGACCGCATCAGTGGCAGGCTGACGAGGAGGCTGTACGCAAGGGCAAATGTAACTTTGCTGTTCGGGTAGGTTTTGTAGATATTTAATTTATTTCCATGTACTTGTTTTTTACATCCCTTTTTTCTACAGAGTAGAGAATATAACACGATAGTTTGCCGTTGACTTAAATGAGAAATAGGGTTTACAGAGTCTTAAATATAGTTCAGATATTGATAGATCAAGAACTGAGTTAGCATCTAAACCCAAAAAATAGATTAAAGTGTCAAATTTTAATACTATGCAAGAGTAGATAAAAAGAATTAACCTTAACCTGTACGAATAACCAAATTATATTTGGAATACTTCTTCCACTGTCCGAAGACATGATAATTAGGTTCATTGGTTAAATTAAATTCCCCTTATGTATAAGTGTGTGTTTGTATGATTGTTTGTAATGTATGTCTCTTTGTTGCCCTGTGATGGACTTGCTACCTGTCCAGGATTTACCTGTCAGCAGCCATAGAGTTTCTGGCTTTTTGACTACTGATAGACACAAACTACCAACAACCTTAAATATTATTAAACAGGTGTAGAAAGTGGATGTATTGCATTGATATGCTCCAGATTTCTGCAAGCTAGCTATTTAAATAAGGGTTTTTTCGGCTTTTCTGTTCTAATTGTGCCTTTGGGCGGAATCATCATAGTATCAAGGCTGCAGGTGAAGCCTGCTGAAGACCAGATATTGATTTATATTTAATGCAGATCATTTTTTAAAAAAGCTACTAAAAGCCCCAGTCATCAGCAAATGGATGTAATAGATCCAGCGCTTGGTTAGCATTTAAACCCAAAATATAGGTTAAAGCGATCCATGGCAAATTTTATGGCTGGATGAATAACCAAGTCATAATTGGGTTTAAAATGTATGATTAATTTATCTTCTGTACCAGCTAAACCTCAAATGTATGAATTGCTGGAAAAGATGAAGAAGAAGATTATAAAGGTGTGTATTCCTATAAAATGTAAAAAAAAAAAAATCTTTAAAAAGTTTTACGTTTTTGTTACATTATAAATGTCACATATGTATTATATATGTGAATTTGAAAATGTCTAACATTGTGCTGGCTGAACCTTCACTAAAACTGCTTCTGTGAGGGGTTTACCATTGTCACAGCTTTTGCTTTCATTGGTGTAGGACGGTGGTCTTCAACCATACTTACATGCATATTGTGTTATAACACACAGCCTCATACTTCAGCTGTGCAGGTGAATACCTCAATAGGAGCAAACAGCAGCGATATTAAAGGGCAGATTTTATGACTGACCTTCCTCAGTGCGTGCGTGTGCCCTATGAGAGCTGATTTGTAGACAGACTAAAGAGATAGTGACAGAGAAAGATGGAGGGCAGAGCGGGAGCTGTGACAGCAAGGTGGCTTTACAGATTACAGAGACCACAAGAAATGACAGGGAGAATGAAATAGGCACACAGAGGGGACAAAGACACGTCCTGGGAATGGAAATTGCAAACAGAGGGAGACTGGACAAGATAAGAGAGGAGAAATGAAAATACAGAGATGTTAAAGAGCAAAGTTTGAGCTGAGCTTAATTTCCTGAATGGCTAATGATGGGATATGGAGGGTTTGCAGCATAAAGCTGGTAGCACAATAATCTTTTATGTTCCATCAGACATCTTTTTCTTTCTCTGATTCTAAATTTATTCTCAAGTCATGAACTATTAATGCCTCCCTAGGAGCTGCTGAACTCTGCTAATGGAGCAAAAATAGGTTTTCTAAGCCCAATCCTGATTAACCAGACTAGCAAGGAGAGCAAAATGTAGTTTTTATTGTTCCCAAATCTCCCTCATTTTGACAACCATTAACGTCCAGCTATTTACAGTACATCAGCCTTACATTGGAGTTTTCATTCGGAGCTTCCCATAAAGCACTTTGTTAGCTCAGACATTTTATGCTTTTTATCACTGATTCAGAATCAGGGAGACACACTATTAATACAACTTTGATTATTCTTCCTTAATCCTGTTGCAAATCATTTTCATTTATGTAAGTTGTTGACAGAAATCAGGCAGGGAGGGAGTTAAAAACACACTGCTGCCAAAACCTAACCAACAGTCAATGAGGCAATGAACCGACAACTCTCATTGGTTTTTCAGTTGTCTTTTATTTTCTTTTCTTTTTTTTCTAAGGTTTGTATTTTCCTTTTCATTTTTCACTGCTGGCTGCTCAGTTACTGCAGCCAAAACATTCCAGTTTGGTTTCATTGGACCATAACATGATCTTCCAGCGAGCAGCGGGGGGTTTTAATAAGCGGCTGCTGTCTTACAACTCTACTTCTTTCCTGACAGCAGCTTAATCTTTTTACTAAAATCTGTGAATTGGACTGAAGGGATTTCTCCAAATGCAATTAATAAGTATTCCAACACATACAACTTGGATGTACATTGACATTTGGTTTAATTAAAGTTAATTTCAGTTGGAAAGGGTGAAAGTGCTGCTTGACTGTTATCATCCTTTTCTGCATCTATCTGTGACTAAACTTTCTAATGACAGGAAGCTAATTTTCTTCACTTGCTAAAATAAGACATGAAGCAATCAACAAAACTAGAGCAGAAAAGTTGCCCAGAAGACTCCTCAACTTGGCTGCATGTTGTTCACCACATGCTTCAGTTCAGCAACCAGATTTCTACAAACTGTGTCCGTAGATAATTTAAAACCTGTCTTCCTTTTACACTTGGCTTCTGACTCCAGGAAAGCTTTGAGAGCTTTAATTGTGCCCCCCTGGGGGCTGAGTGTACCACAGAGCAGAGAACTGGAGAGACAACAAAAGAGGAATACATGCTTTAACTGACTTCAATTCTCCTCTCACTCTCTCTTCCTGCCCTCATTTTCAGGACCCTCATACAGCTGAAAACCCAACAGTGAATGCAGATTTGCTGCTCATGTGACAATTTCAGAGCAATTACCAACATACTGATTGGGAGTAATGAGGTTTTAGTAGCTGTTTGTTTTTTTGGCTCATTTTTATTCTGACATGTCTCCGTCATCCCAGCTGTTTCATGTGATGAAATCTCCTCAAGAACAGTAGACATCCTCTCGGGATGTTAATTTTCTGTCTGTTTGTGCTGCAGTACCTGGGGCTCGTCGAGGTGGAGGAGTCGAGAGGAATGCATGTTTGTGAGGAGGCTGTAAAAAAGCTGAAAGTTGTAAGTATGCTCTCACACTCAAAACACATCCTGGCACATTTATTCTGCAGCTCCAGTTTGTCGTGCAGACAAAGTTGCATGCTCACCCCTGAGGAATTTACCGGTGCTTAGACACCTACATGGCCTTCCCAAAGTATTCCCACCCAGTTATCGTTTACAAATTTTCTTGTAACAGTAAACTTCAATGTGTTTTATTGGGATTTATAGTGATAGATTGGCACAAAGTAGGGCAGGTTTGTGAAGTGGAAGGCAGAAAAGAAAATTAAAGGTGCCAGAACTGCAGTGAAATAGTTGACATCAAATCATGTTTGTATGTCTGAATGGCACGGTCAAAGTTCAGATGGAAATTCAATTAGGAATATGTTGTAAGATTTGAAAATAGTCCTCCGTAAATGCTGTTCATACAATCTGACTGAACTAGAGCTATTTTGCAAAACCAAATTTGTTGAAACTTGCAAAAAAAAAAAAAAAAGTCTTGCAGTTGTAATTGCAGTGAAAGCTGGTTTTACAAAGTATTGGCTCAGGGCTGCTGAATACAGATGCACACCACACATGAAGCTTGGAGAGAGGGACGTAACCTGGCCCAGTATTTTCCCTTATTGTTGTTTACTTTACAATACTGCTTTCACTCTCCCCGGCGGGTCTGAGTCCACGTTTATTTGTGTTTGCTTTTATAAAGTCCGATGCTGAAAAAGACAACAGAAAGTGAACTATAACACAACACACACACACACATAAACACGCTGACACGCACTGAGTTTACCCCCCTCCTGGGAAGCTGGACTCAAACAGGGAGCGTGTGAAAACGGTGACACAGAATGGTCGCTGTCAGACAGCAATAGTGGAAAGGCAGCGTACAACAGGAGTTACTTTGTTCAAAATCCATACGTGGTTTTTCTCTGTAACCAAAGAACTCAAAGGAACACATTGTAGAAAACAGAGTCACATATGTTCTGTTTTCAGTCATTTGGGTTCTTCTTTTCCTTTTAATTGTCCGTCACACCTCCACATTCAGTTCTCCTCCCATTTTCTGCTCTCTCATTGCTTGCCTATTTTCTCCTTTCCTAACCTCGCTCACATCAATCTGATTGTGTTGAAATGGAGACTCAAAGCCGATTCCCTGCTGTTCTCCAGATCAACATATCCCTCACTCACACAATTTGTCTCACTCCATCTCTTGCTTGCATGTTTCATGCTCTTATACAATGATTTGTGCTGTTTAAGCATGTCTGGTTGTGGAAAATAGTAGCTGGAACAGTCTTTACTCTGCTCAAACATTTGTACCATTTCACCTACCCTAAGGATATAGTGAAAATTTGGTATCTGTATGAAGCATTTAGATTAGCTTCCATCAATTTCAGTTTTCATTAATTCTCTTTCGCCTCTTCTTTGCCTTTGCAGAGTGGCAAAAAGACTGTAAAAGCAGTACTGTGGGTTTCAGCTGATGGACTCAGGGTGGTTGATGACAAAACTAAGGTAAGATGACATTTCTTTCTTTTGTCTCTGACCTGAATCTGATAGTTCCATCCTTCTTGTTTCCTCCCATTCTTTCTTTGCATCTTTAGCCTGCCAGATGAGATGAAAATTGAAGTTGTTGTCCTTCATGCTAAATGCAATTTGTTGGTGGAAAATTAACCCTGTACATCACCCTAAATGTGCATTCCCCATAGTTGATGTGTTTCTTCAGCAGGGACAGGGAATTAGGTCAGATGGATGGAGTTAATTCTTGCAGAAAACCTTGTAAAAGCTGCAGAAGACATGAAACTGGAGTGATGGTTGACCTTTGAGCATGGCCATGACCCTAAATCCAGCCAGAGCTACACTGGAATGGCATAAAATAAAATTAGACCAGAATCTGTGGCAAAATTTGAAAATTGATGTTCACTAATGCAGTGTGGTATGACTCAGTTTAACTTGTCTTGTAGAATGAACTGAAATTTCTTTTTTTAGCAGTGCTGGTAGAGACATACTTGGACATACTCTAGGTCAAATTATTGACTTAAGTGTCTTTAAGTACCACTTAGAGACACTTATGTTGCACTTAAGTGTCTCTTATTTTTTATATATTTTTATGTATGAAATAAAATTATATAAAATTTTATATAAAAACTTGAAATCATTTAATTTTTCAGAAGGATTCTCCATTGGTTTCCCAAATGATTGTTTGTGTAAAACTTTGTGCCATAAATGTAGTGTAGGAAGCACACAGACACACAAGCACCTGTGTGGGGGGTGTTATTTAGTGAGGCAGGTCTCCAGCAGTGAGTACAGATAGCTGTGGCTCTATTGAATGTTAAGCGAGATGAAGAGCAGCAGAGAAAGGAAAAACAAAGCCTGTTGAAGCCACTTCTGTTTCCTTGCTTTACTATTTTTGTTTGGACACCACACACGTTGGCCTCACTTCCCTTACTCTCTCATCACACTTTTCTCCTTTGGCTCCATCTCCCTCCTCCTCTATCTTTTTCAGCCATATAGCATATCACTTTTAAACTTGATCTGGCTCGCGGTGTGTGTCTGCAGAGGCTATTAAATGTTGTGACACTGGAGTTCAGCTCTTGTTTCCTCAAAGATGGGGACTATATTTCTTCTTACACTTTGCATTGTTTTCATAATATCACTCTTTCTGTCCAGGCTAACTGTTGGAATAATGTTAATGTTAAATAGCTCAATTGCTTGAGCCGTTTAAAGGAACGGTATGTAAGAGTTACTGCCATATAGTGCCCAAATTGGAGATCACAATCATTTCCAAATGGAGCTTATGATTATCTTGATTTAATGCAAACTGTCAACTTTTATAATAACAGGGAATCTGACGTTTACTAATATATTTAACCTAAAGGTAGTTGGATTGGATTATAATTAGTTTGAATTAGACTGTAGTGAACTGAATTAAACTGGGGTGGACTGAATCCTATAGACGACTTGGACTTGGACTGCATAGCTGTATAACTGTTTACGACTGTTGTTATGAAGTGTCATTCAATAAATAATAACACCTTTAATGCAAACCTGCATTAAAGGCGCATTAAAAGTGTCAACCATTCATAATTTAGTAAAAAATTACACTTTTAATTCAAAGATGCATTAAAAGTTGCATTAAAAGTCCATTAAAATTATCCACTTTGCATTAAAAGTGTCATTATTTACAGAATGACACTTCAATGCAACAGTCGTAAACATTCATGAAAACTCCTTCCTCATCACGACAGGCGTTATGTCATGTTTATGACAGTGTCATGTCAGTCTTATGCACACCCCGTCACATAAAGTGTTAAAGAGTGTAAGTGTAAAAGATTTTGATGCATAAATGAGAATAATGTTTGTCAATCGATATTAGATCTATGGTGTCTTTCAGCTCAAACAAAGCTTTTAACACTCTAAATATGAGGAGATTCTCTTCTTGTGCAAATGAAAATAAAGTAGACAGTAATTCTTCACTCAGTGACAGTGATGGAGAGAAACCCAGATAAATTCTTACCAATTAATGTGTCTTATTAGAAACATGCAGTAACAATCACTACTCATGCTCTCCTCCTCCTTCTTTCGGCATCTTTTCATCATCTTTTCTCAGTCTGAACTATTTTTTAAAACCTGCATCTAAACAAATCTAAAAGCTCATTTATGCATGTGTGTAACACGCAACACTTCTGCAGCACCTTCCCAGTGAATCAATACGAGGAAACAAAAACATCATTATATTTTTGGCTTGTTCAGCAGCATTTTGGGCTTCAAGCACAAAGTTGTTTTTCGATGACAGTCTGAGTCATGGACTGCAGTGCTGTTCCTAACGCCACATCAGTTTTTTGTTCTTCTAATATGAATTCTTCGAAAAAACATCATCAGATTGTTTTGGATGTGTGCTGAGGAAGAAAGACACACGCACACACGCACACACACACTGGTCTTGCCCCAGCCTTTCACCTTGGTACCAGCATCCCCTTTGATTCACTAATTGGCCCATATTGAATGGACTCTTATTCTTCCACTTCTTTCTCTCCACATCCCGCCTTCCTTTTCTCTTCTTTTCCAGTCTTCCTTCCCTCTCTCTCTCGCTCTCCTTTTGCTCTACCCTTCTTATTTTCTAGCCGACTGAAAGAGAGGAAGGAAGTGTGTGGATGAGTGTGTGAACCCTGCTCCCTTTCTTCTCCCCTTCGCCTCTTGTTTTCTTTCTCTTTCTGTGTTTGAGTGTGAGTCAAAGCTCTGAGCCGGGGGCCCCTTAATGTACACAGAGAAAGACAGGGGCCCCCTCTTAGTTTCATCTATAGTGACTGTAGACTGAAAGCAGCTGAATAACCCTTTCAGAGAAAGAAGGGCAAGCAGTGGAGATTCAAAGAGGGTCAGTGTCATTAGTTGGTGGTTAGTGGTCTTTTCTGTCATCAGCAGGTTTGCAAATATTCTGCAGTGAGAGAGGATGAAGCTTCATGGAGTTAAGCAAGGACCTAGACAGTATGTCAAGTAATTGGGATCAGTCAATGGACAAGTTTGGCCCAGAACTTTGTTTCTCTTTCTTCAGGCCTCACACAATCAAATGAAACGGTGCCTACTGACTGGTTCTTACTGTGGAATGTCTTGTCTGATTCCCGCCGCCTCTCTCCTGTCTTTGTCTGACTTCCTCTGTCAGGACCTCATTGTGGACCAGACCATCGAGAAGGTTTCCTTCTGCGCTCCCGACCGGAACTACGACAAGGCCTTCTCCTACATCTGCAGAGATGGAACCACCAGACGGTGGATGTGCCACTGCTTCATGGCTCTGAAAGACTCGGTGAGGCTGCTCAGCGTCAAAAATCTGCAGTTTTTCAACCTGCTTTACTTTTCTTTAAATATAAATTATACTGATTTCAGATTGCTGCTCCAGTCTATTTCATATTTGCAACCACTGTTGAAAATTGACAGTAACACTCAAGATTTATTGATGCATTAAGGTGACACGATGAGATGACAACATTGCGTTCACGAGATTGGATTTGTAGTGATACTTTTTGAAAACATATATTCACCTTTCATTTTACAAATCAAAGTTTTTGTAAATCACAAACTGGACTTTGGAGGATCTGTAGTCAGTGTTGAGTAATACAGCTCTGGTTAAAAAACAAATAACTATGGTAAAAATTCAGCCTAGAAAATAGCCCTGGTAGAAATGTAGGACTATTTTATTTACCAAGACCTTTTGGTTATTCTTTTACTGTATTGTTTATTTTTCAATAAACAATGCTGTTGTTTATTGACTAGTCTTGATCAATTTGTGGTGTAAATTTGTGGTGGACAAGGAAGAAAGTCATTGATTCAAAGCATCATTTTAGATTTTTAAGACCGTTATGTTCTGAGGTACAAATAACAAAAGTTCCTGTGGATTATTGATTTTCAAGAAAATAATTTCTGCTACTGATGTTAAACAGTCACGGTATGTTTACAAAATGTTTGCATCAGTCAGTTTAAAAGCACTTGCTTATATTAGCAACTTTGGATTTAATTGTGTCAAGTGCAAATTAGACACATTTTAGGATGGATGCTTTAATGTTGGTATGGAAAGTCGTCCGATTCATCTGTAACGCCGACATCTTAAAGTACAATTATTTTTAAACTGCGTGAAGCCAATGCTGACTTACGTAATTCAAATCTCTTGAGAATCTGTGCTTCTTTGTGGGGGTTTTTATGAGCTTTAAATTGTTTGCAGGATTAATAATCTGCACAGAGAAGGACAGAGGACAGACTTGCAGGATTAGAGGACGGGATTAACCAGAAGCCTTTGTGGTTATCTGTCTCTGTCTCTGATTCCATCACATATTGGTTTTATATCTCTACCCATTCATCTTCAGATAAACTATCTCTTTTGTCTCTGACGCTCCTTTCTTCTGCACAGCGAAGCTGCTGAGGCGACAGACATCCAACATTTTTGTGGAGAAAATGCTATAGAACTGGTGTCTTTGAAATACCGTTAATTTATGTTTATCTTTATGTTTATGTTTGACAACATGAGGGATTTACAGCTTAATCCTAATTACCTTAATTAGATACAAATGGGAATGCAACCCAGTCCTTTACATCTAAGCTAATTACAAACAAATAAGTGCTATGTATTATGTGACGAATGAAACTGTCAAGCTCTGGACAGAAACATTTTATACTTCAGTAGATGAAATAATCAGAAACAGTTCCGGTGTTTGTTGTTGTTGTTTATTTATTTCAAAAGCGACAATGTGCACCACAAAATATTGCAAAGTTAGCCATGAAGACTAGTTTTCATTTTTAGTGTCGCTTTTCAAACTTGATCAAACAATCAAGTTTGATTTCCTATTTTTAAATTTCAGATTTTTTTGTAGACTTTTAAATAATGTGTCATCTTTTTTTCCCTTAAAATATATGTTTCTATTGAGAAAGTTGGAAAAAGAAACATTTGGATACAGCTAATGTTCTTTCTAAAGGATGTATGTGGATATGTGAAGTTGTAGCTCAAGGTTTAAATGAGCAACACTGGTCTGCAGGATTAACCAACTGTTTCTTCCTTTTAATCTGGGAGGAACCTTAAGGAAATTTCTAAGTACGTCAACTGTGAGATTCTTTACAAGCAAAAAGCACTTTAGGCAGCTGCCAATGTTTACCAGAGTTAATGATGGAGCACAATAAACCTCAAAGTCATGTTAAGAGAAATTCCCAAAAACACACACACTGTGCTATAGCCCTTAAAAGGATGTAATTTATTACATTACAATGCTAAGAAAACTTAACATGTATAGTTTATCTGCAACGGGATGCTAGGAGGAAGCAGCTTCTCCTGAAAAAGACGTAGAGTTAATGAGTTTGGTTTGCAGAGTTGACTCTGAATGAACCACAAAGCTTCCAAAACAATGATTGACTTATGAGATGTAAATAGAGGTTTATGTCTGTAATGCACAGTACTATTTTCCAAAACAGCAAAACATAGCACTATAGCTTCATAACAGCTCTTGTTCACTGTGGTAGAAAGCTGCTGAAATGGACTTATTTTGCTTCTGCAGGACCTGAGTGGGCACTACAGTTGAACTCCTCTGTTTACCAAAGTATCTTTGAGTGAGAAATGAGGGTTCTCTTTCTGTGTACCTAAGCTTGGCTACATCTAGCAGGATATCTAAAACAGAGGGGCTGAAAAAATTAAGATGTTGCAAGAAACATGTCAACATTCTGATTTAAACCTGATTTAAATTTTGGGCCATATTTCTCCAAAACAGTGTGAAAGAGTGTTAAAGTCATCCATTTCTTCAAATGTTTCCTTCCAGGGTGAGAGACTGAGCCATGCAGTTGGCTGTGCCTTCGCTGCCTGTCTGGAGAGAAAGCAGCGCAGAGAGAAGGAGTGTGGCGTGACGGCTTCTTTCGATGCCAGTCGCACTTCTTTTGTGCGCGAGGGCTCCTTCCGCATCAATTCATCTTCCAGCCAACAGGGCAGCAGCAGTGAGCGAGATGAGAAGATGCAGGATAAAAAGAAAGGTAGTAGGCCACTCCAAGACCTCACCACTCACCATAAATTCAAAGTCACTTCAAAATCCTGTCAAATGTACTTATTTAGAAAATACTGCAGGAATGCATGTTTGAGTCTTGTACATCACTGAGCACAGGTCGTTGTTTCCTTCAGATCAGCCCTCTGCCGTCCCAGCTCTCCCTCCTGGCTCCGCCTCTCCACCCGAGGGGACGGCGTCCCAGATGGAGCGTCCAGAACCAGGTGGGCCCCATGCCATCCCTCGCCGCCACGCACCCATCGAACAGCTGGTTCGCCAAGGCTCATTCAGGGGATTTCCAGCTCTCAGTCAGAAGAACTCTCCCTTTAAGAGACAGCTGTCGCTTCGCCTCAATGACCTGCCATCCACTCTGCAGCGCAAAACAGACTTTGAGCCCAAGAACCCTGGTGAGTTGAGACATTTCTGTAGATTGGCTTACAAATGTTGACAAACGTAGACACCCACTGACATTCTATCCTCAGTGACCTTGGAAACAGAAGATTTGTCACTTAAAAACTGATTTTCTTTAGGTTAAGCTTTTAAATATTTAAAGCGCTACATAATTTAAGCTTCTTGTATCATTATATTATTACACTCATCTATTGTCAATAACTTTGGCTGTCATTGGGTGAGAAGTGAGGTACACCCAGGCCAGGTCGCCAACCTATCATAGGGCAATATAGAGACACACAGGACAAAGAAACACACATGGAGACAATTTAGGAAGAACAGCCATGTTTTTGGACTATGGGAGGAAACCAAAGAACCCATTTTAGCTCAGTAATATTTTAATGTTATTTCATCTAGAAGGGTTAGCAAAACAGATGGATTTTGTGAAAATATTTTACAAATGTGCTGATTGGATTTTGATCTTCCTAGCCTTCTGCACCTCAAAGAATTCAATTTTGTTGTTAATATAGCTACCGACAAAATATTGGACCATGTGGAACTTTGACCATTTACAATGCAGCTGTTTGTTTCAGTAGCAGAATTTAGTGTAGATGGAAACTTGATTAAAATTACATTTCACGGGTTCACTATTTACATCTTACCAATAATCTAATTAAGATCTCTCCATCTTAAATTAACTGAGGATTAATTATATACATATGAAGCCCCCACGACGGTCGCATCAAACAGAAAGTTTCACTTTATGTTGATTATTTAACAATTTTTATGACAAATTTCTTTAACATTTGTGTTGCTTAGGTTACATTTCAGTGTTTATATTATTGCGTACATAAGTAAGCTTTTTTGGTATAATTGAAGAGTAACTTTTTATAAAATACCTCCATTATTGAGTCGGTGGAGTAGAGGTTTATTTGTTTGTTTGAAAATATCTTTAATCTTGTGTCATGCAACATTCACAGTACCTCAGACATAGGAACTTTAAACTTTTTGTTTTCATGTTTATTTGTTTTTTATGTTACGGTTAGAATCAAAAGATATGTGTCTGACTGAGTTTCATAAAAATATTGAGGCAATAATGCCCTACCAAATCTACCTGTAGGGTCTCCTCCTAACCTTGACAATCAATAACATGTGACCTGCTGAATAGAAAGAAACTGACTTTAAAAAGAAAATGGTTTAAAAGAAAGGTTGTAAAAATATAAAGTTACTGTAGCATATTCCTGTAGCTTTCCAGGTTAATTCTGCATGGCCCTGAATTAATGACATTTGACATTCATTTTATCCATTTATTTATGATTTCAGATACGCATTAAGTGATAGATAATTTGTTAGCAGGTTGATACAGAGAGACCCTCGTCAGCAGTATGGTTCACAGTATGTATGAATACAGTGGGGGAGGCTCTGATCATATTTTACCTTCAAAGTGCTCCCCCACAAATTCATACTCACTTAAATGGTAGAAGGCAATTAAATTGCTTATTTGCTCCCTTGTGACGCTCCAAACATATCAAGTATTGATCTGTACAGTCAGTCAGCTAACCAAACTAGCCAGTCAGAAACCTCCTATTGCCAGGGGTATAACAATACAAACATGCACTTTTACTCTATACCAATACATGTGAAGACTAAAGGAGCCTCTGAACTCTGCAGGATGAAGACTTGATAATAAAATGTAGCCACTCATATCCTTGGTTTATGCAAAACAAAGCAAAAAAAAAACCTGAAAGGTAGACATGATGCCAATACCCATTGGTATTCTCCAATATAATCCAGGCCCTGCAGCTGTACAATTCTCACTGTTTGAACACATTCTGTAGGTGAGGAAAAAGACATCAGGAATGAAAGTACAAATAATATACAGTTCATGCAAATGCATGTGTCACATTACATCCTCTAAGTAATTCTGAAATGAAACTTGTTGGAGGCTGTGAAAGATTTTAAACTGGGGTTAGATTTTACTTTTCAGCAGCAAAAAAGTGTTTCTGCAAAGTACAGACTAAGGTGGGCTGAATGCAATTTTCTTAAAAGATTAAATGTGCCGAACGCCACAGTCTCACACACTTTACCATAATGCACCACTATGCTGGTCTATCACACAAAATTTCAATAAAATCTCAAAATCTCAATAAAATTTATGGTTGGGATGTGACAAAATGGGGAAAAATGTTCAAGTGGTATAAATACATTTGAAAATCCTTATAGCTTTTATTTGTAGCTGATCAGTTTTGAAAATACACAATTAAATATCTTGTGCTTTTGATATTTTTTACATTAGTAACCAACAATTATTAAATCCTGAACATCCTGAATCAAAGAAACAACAGTTTCAAAGACACAACAGTTTCTTTGATTCTAATGCAAAATGAATCATTAACTCAAGTATTTGTTTCATTTCTCAAGCCTCTTCTTGCCTCATCTACATGTTTTTCCTTTTGTGTTCTGTGCTTTCTATGTATTCCTTTCCTGCTGGTACCAGAGATGGACATGGGGTTGCCTTGTGAGGGTGACAGTAGTATAAATGCACTGTGTTGCCAGATCAACACATCCTTCGCCAAGCCATCAGACGAGCTCTTCTCCAACCCATCTATGTCTGCAAATTGCCCTCCGACCTGCACTGTGCCCCCAATTTTGCCTCCTCCGCCTGCACCTGTCCAGGGTAAGAAGGAATGCAGAAGATCGATAGCTGTAGATGGATTGTTCCCATATCTGAAGCTCTTTTTGTTTGTGTTTCCAGCCACCTCATCCTGGGTGCAGCCAGAACCTTCTCTCCACTCCCCTCCTCCAGTTTCTGCTGCACTCCAGAGTGGTCACAAGCGGACCCCCTCAGAGGCTGAGAGATGGCTGGAGGAGGTCTCTAAGGCTGTCAAAGCCCAGCAGACACCTCCCTCTGGGCCCATCATACCCACCATCCCTGGACCCCCTTCCATAACCAGTCATCATATATCTACACAGGCAACATTGTCCTCTGCCCCAGTATCTACTGTCCCGTTGCCCCTCGGTACTTTGCCCAAATCTCTTATCTCTGGCCCTTCTGCCCTTCCATGTCAAACCCAAATGCCTCTCCCACCCATGTCAATATCATCTGTTCCTCTGATACCAGGTCCTCCAGTGTCAGGCCCCCCAATGTCTCTTCCATCCATGTCCATCCCAACTATGTCGGGCCCGAGCATGTCTGGAGCTCCCATGATGCAGGGCTCTCTGCCTGGGCCCCCTGGCTCCCTTCCAAGTGCAATGCAACCATTCCCCTTAGCTTTTGATGCCACTCCAGCCCCTGTTGGGATGTTTGCCAGCCAGCCAGTTCAACCTGCCTTCATGCCCATGCAGACCTACATGCCTGGTCTGGCTAGCAGCATGACTTACCCCAATGCCAGCGTGCCAGTGGTAGGCATCACACCGTCACAAATGGTGGCCAATGCCTTTTGCACCGCCACAGGCTCATCAGGCACAGGTCCGACCCTGGGCTCGGCTGCTGGAGGGTCCAAAGTTGGGCCTTTGGGCACTGTTGGGCATCACCACTCCTATCCAGGAGCAGCCGGTGCGACTGGACACCCCTCAGGGTTTAACACAGCTACGTTTTCCTCCACTCCACCTCTGTCATCAGCCATTAACGGCCTCCCACCCCACAGCAGTGCAGCCGCAATGAACCTCCAAAACGGGACTTCGATCAGTGGTGGCAGTGGAGAGAGCTGGCCTCCAGAGGGCAGCCAACTAACCGCACCAGGGGTTAGCGACTCCCAAGACGATGATCGTTTTGAAGCCAAGTGGGCGGCACTGGAGACAAAAGGAACGACACAACCGACAGGGAACAAGGCACCGGCTGCCACAGCCAACCCATTCTCCAACAGTCTGCAAAAAACCTTTGAGATTGAGCTCTGAGTTGGACTCTGGCTCTTATAGATGTAGATCTTGCTCTGGGATTAAAGCCCGAGGAAGATGGGAACCTATTCCAGGAATTTTTGCTTAATTGGTATACAGGTCCTTTCAGATGGCCTTTCATCCAGCCTGTGGCAGCCTTGGAGTCAGTGCTACTATAATCTTAATTTCTTTCTTTATGATCCCATGTGAGATAGAAACAAACTCAGCAGTTGGCTGGGCTGCAGTCTGAGAGAATCAGGTTTCCAGCTGTCTAAACTTCACAAACTGAATCCATTCAGTCCAACCGTCAACATTCTCTCCTTCCTGCTATCGCTTCTCCACTCTGGCTTTATTTTCCCTGCTGCAAGTCCCTAGATTTACTGCATGTTCATTTACTGAAAGCACTGTGGGGAGGACACGGCTCAGTGGTTTCTTTTTTAAAAAGAGGACTCAACTTGGATGCATTCCAATCCAAAAAGATATTTTTGGACGTTTGCTTGTTATATTTTTTATTGTGACGGTTTTATGGTGTCTGGCAACATCGTGGACGAAGGTGTAGAAGATTCAAGTAACACACCGATGCTGATCTCAGCCGAGTGGGGCAGAAGTCTGGATGCCTGAAAGGAAGAGTCCAAACGACTTACTGACCATTAGTACAGATTTATGGCCAAAATTGCTTTATTTATTGTATTCTGAGTTTAACATGTTTTATGTACCTTGAAACCCTTAAGTTGAAGCAGAGTTTCAGAAGCATGTTTATGTTATTTATCCCAACATGTTTGATTTTTAACAGCGGAGAAAGGAAAGCACTGTGGGAATCCTAGTCATATAACAAGAACCAAATAACCACAACTTCCACTACAGCTGCGTCCTGGGATGAGTCAGACTGGTGTATATAGCCGCATGTTTTCCACCTCACTGCTGCTGAAGCCTGATAAATCAAAATGGTGTCACTTGGATGTGTAGCTTGTTACTTTTATAATCGCCTAACAACAAGGGCATGAGACACTTCAGGATAACCAGCGCATACAGTAGAGCACACAAGCAGTCTGTCTTCACCAAACAAACCCAAGGAACTTTAACAACTCAGTGGAAAAAAATGCTCCTTCTCACTGTGCAACTATGGAGAAACAATGCACTACATTCCAGATTTCACAGATCCTCATATGTCTGCTGACACAGGGTATACGTTCCTCATGTACAATAATGATTGTGTACTCACCTCTTTGAGTGTCATGGTAGTGCTACACTCACAGTGCGCTGCAAAAGTATTCCCATCCCCATGAACTTTTTGCCATGTTACATGTGATGGACCGAAACAAAGTAGTACACATTCCAAGTAGGAAATTTTGTCAAAATGTCCCACAGCAAGGAATTGTAAAAGAGCAGTATTATGTAAAATTTGCTCTTTTGAGCTTTATATCATGTTATAATGTTACTTCCTGATCAGAAACACAGCTGGAGTGTTGCTTTGATTCTTCCATGCATGTTTAAGAAATCCTCAAATCTCCTGCGGCAGCCATTCTTGGTTGCCAAAATGCCTAAACTTTCCACTCAGCTCCTCTAAACTAGTGGCAGCAGCAATTATCAGCCACCTGGTGGAACTTAAAGTCTGCTGTGGTCATCGTACAAACTACTTCTCAGTCCAACTCTTCTAAGAACAGTTGTTAACGTTGAAATAGAGGAGCATTGTTGGGAAGACATCCTGAAAGGAAAGTGAAAGATTAGGAGACCCAATTTCAAAGCACCAAATTGTGAAGTAAAATTATTTTAAAGTTATTTTATTATATTTACAGCTCTGGAAAAAAATAAAAAACCTCTTAAAATAATCAATTTCTCTGGTTTTACTCTTTATAGGTTTATGTTTGAGTAAAATTAACATTGTTCTTTTATTCTATGAACTACTGACAACATGTCTCCCAAATTCCAAGCAAACATGAAATGGTCAAAATATTCATTTAGAAACAATACTAATGTTTTAACTCAGGAAGAGTTCAGAAATTAGTATTTGGTGGAATAACCAGGAGATTTTCAATGGGGTTCAGTGCAGTGGACTCTTCATTTTTTCCAGAGCTGTATGTCATTTTTCTAACAGAATTACTTGAATGTGCTGTAAAATGGCACCATGTGCCTGGAATATACATAATACCACCTCTTTAAAAGAGTGCTTCTCATCCTTCTCAAGTGAATTTGACTAGGACATTCTAGTCCACAAATAGGGTTTGATCTAAACCATTATATTGTAGCTCTGGCTGTATGTTCAGGGTTGTTGTGCTGCTGGAAGATGAACCATAACACCCTTCCTCTTTTGAAAATATGTACAGCTTTGTTTGGCATATCACATAAAATCCCAATAAATTACACTTTTGTCTGTGGTTTGAATGGCACACAATGTGGAAAAGTTCAAAGGGGTTTAAATACTTTTGCAAGGTATTGTTGAACAGATTTCAGGGTGAACAGAGAACTTGGGACTCGGGAAATAATCATGTTGAGTGAATGTAAAACAAAGTTTCAGTTGACACATAACCAGGGACAATTAAAGGCAGAAGCACATGTTGCTACCATGGAGAACGAGCTGTATGTGAGAAACTGAGGGAGGGAAAACAGTCGCACCTTTAGGGAATAAGGAAAAGGAAGTCTAATGGAAGAAACGTAGAAAAACAGGTTGAATAGGATGTAAAAGCAAGAGACAGATTTGGTATAGAGCTAAGACATATTCATCATTACGTCCACAACACAAGCAGTGTCTCTGGTGTCTTTACACTCTGCAGCTTCAAACACCGTGGAGCAGCGTCTCTGATCAGTTTAAAACAAAATGTCAGCTGTCTGACTGCAATGTCATAACTGTTCCTTTTTAATTTTTCAAAAGTGCAACTCGTGATGCAGTTTGAACTTCAACTAAGTAGGTAGTGCTTTGAGTGTCATAAGGTTGGGTCCCACTGAGAAGATCCAGAATTAAAAAAGCAGAAATGTTTATAATCAAAGGGCTTTCTGCAGGTGGTTTCTCTCTTCTACAAACTATGATCCGATAAGAGATGCTCCTGCTTCACTCCATGAATACGGACTGCCACTTTTAAAATTATCTGCTAAATGTTTTAATGAACTTAACGACTCTCTTCCTGCAGCTGATGGCCTGACTTTTTCCATCATCCAAATTTATAGACAACTGACCTAATTTGTACCATTTTATCTCCTCCCAGGCTTCTGCCAATTTGGTTTAAATCGATATTTCTTCCAATCTGAGCAAACTGCTTTCTAAACCTTCCTTTCTTTATTAAGCGAATCTGATTGGTTCATTGATTGATCCATAAAGTAGATGCTTTTAGTCCATTCAGAGACCATTTTTGCCCTTGACTCTTGTTTGCACGCCCTCCAAATTATAAATGTAGGCTAATTGTGTTCTGCGTCAAAGCAAACTAAATGACCTCATCAACTTGATTGTAAAACCTTAGCTTAGTGATGGTAACAAAGCGAACCAGTGGAGTTTATTTTTAATCTTTATTTACAGAAGTTTTTGTATTTAAACCAACATATTTGTATTGTAATTACATTGTACAAAAGATAAATAAAGTAATATAATATTACTCCTGCTTATGTGTCAATGACCCAAACATTACTTATTTTCATTGACCTTTTCATGCTATTTTCAAGCTTGAATCTGACGTTATTGGTTCCTGAATTATTTGTTTTTTAACTTGTGTAAAAATGATTGCAAAATAAGCTACAGAAAATCTACTTAGTATTGTAAGTATTTATTTAATAAAAGTATATGTGTTCACTTGAATCCCTGGGCACTCCCTCTTGGGCATCTAGCCAAAGCCAACCACAACTTGAACTAAAATCAAGTTGTGGTTGATTTTCCTGCAACAACCATTTAATAAGGTATATTTATTTATTCATTCATTCATTTACTCACTAACTGTTCATTGCTTGGTCCAACCTTCCGTCATGCTGTTTATCTTTGCAGGTGTGTAAAATATCATCTAATTGAAGATGCTAAATACTTTTAATATACAACTCAAATATTGACGAGTCATAACCCCTCAACACAACCCCGTATCATAAAGTTGTTTCTTGTTCTAAAAGCAAAACTGCTTTTAAAGGCATTTTATGTCAACTGCAAATGAATATTTATTGTTAAAGATGCTACAAATAGGAAAGTCACGCTTTTTAACAAAAACACAAAGACTGCAGTTAAAACAAGGATCAGAACTCTGTTTCTTAAGCTAACTTACAATAAATGTTCTCAAGTTTTTTTATTGCAACAGACAGAAGAACTCACATATTCTTTAAATGAAGGGCAATGAAATAAAAAATGTCCCAGTGAAGAAATAAAAATAATGCTTTACACAGCATATCTGCAAACAGTCTTTAAAATAGCCTAGAAAAGCATAATCAGCAAATTATTTACATGGCTCCATTAATAATCTGGTGCATTCTAGTAACTGCAAGTGATGACAGGTTGAATCTGTCAACAGCAACTCATTCAGCTCCTTCCTGTGTGTGTTTGGTCTGAACCAGCCCCGACAGTACCTGAATGCACCGCTGTCTTATCAGGGCTCTCCTCCAGTCCGCTTCGGCTGAGTGGTTCTGCTGCAGCAGCTCAGATCGCTAATGAAACCAGACAAGCACCCTTTTCTTCTTTTTCTACTGCACTAACTCTCAGTGGACCGCCGGCCTCTGATCTCAGGTCAGTGAAAAAGTGTGAGCTGCCAAAGTGTAACAAAGGGGCAGGCTACAGAGCACTGAATCTCTTCTCTCTCTTCACCCTTACTCATTCAATGAGCCTTCCAGTAAAATTTTTTTATAGTGTGTCACCATTTGATGCGACTTGTTTTACAACTGTAGCTAACTAGCAGCAATCTGTGCCTCCTCAGGCTAGTTTTATTCATGCATCACTGCAATATGGTCTCAGATTTAAGCAAATACTACCAGGAATACACCAGAACGATGATTAATGTGGTAAAGATAAAGTGATGCTGGTCATAACTCTGGCTCTAAACATAGATCAAAGTGAATTCATGTGTAAGAATGGCCCAGTCAAAGTTCAGTCCTAAATCCAAATGAAAATCTCTGGCTTGAAAATTGATGTTTAGAGTATGGATGAACAATTACATTATTGATTATATTGTATGAATTGTAATTTATTGGGATACTAGTAGACATGATTTATGAGCTTTGTGAGTTATTTTGCAAAGAAGATGGACAAAAAAAAATTATCCTCCTCAGATGTTGATGTCTGCTGGTGGCATTCCCAACATATCCCTGAATTGTCATGTTTTGGACTGTCAGAAGAAGATGGTGCCCAAAGAGAATCCAACTGTTCCACCAACATTCAAGTTTGTGGCTGCAATCTGACACAACATGCCAAAGTTCAGTAGATATGAATGATAATGCAAAGCATTCTGTGGGCCTTTTTAAAGGAAAAGAAAAGACCTGGTTGTCATGGTGACACAGTAAAAGATTTATGTCCCAGAAAAAAAGTGCTATAATCAACAAAAAACGCTACACATTCACAGTTCATTACAGGGATAACAGCTGAAAAATACAAAAATCATCCCTGTGGATTTTCAAGGAAAACAGCGTATTTGTTGTGTGTATGTGTGTGTGCTGGGGGATAGTGGAGGTTATTTTTGTTGCACATTGTGCGTAAACACTCGAAGCATATTGTTTTTAAAATGATCAGAACAGAAAGTGTGTGTAATTATGTATAGCATGCTTGTATTTTAAATGGGAAGTCTCACATCCCTTCTCCAAGCTGCTTTTAGTGACCTCTTGCTTCTGTCTGTGTGAGGGCATCAGCACAAGAACAGAGTCTGTAATTCTGTTTGCTTAATGGACTGTGGCTAGATTGTCTGATAAGAAAAAGATAATACAACCATGCTCTTTGCTGATAGACTCACACTCATTTACTGTTACATTTCCCTAAAATACACTTATTTTATATAAATTGCAACACGCATATCAGCATTTGTAGCAATGTCTGTAGGTAACTCTTCACTATTAATGAACACAACCCCTCCCCCATGGTTACATGACCACACAGCTAATTGTAATGCATAAAACCACAGCTATGTGACCCTGCAGTCCTTCAAGCTTGAAAGAAGTAATTACTCTGATTAATTGCATATGCGAACTATCGATGAGTGCAGCTTGTAGTGTGTGGTGCACAGCTGGCTGCTACAGCACAACATGCTCTACTGTGTAAAAGATTTCAGCAGCTTTTGAATGTGTCACATTTTGTCCAATCACAACTGCATCCTTTGTGCAAAAAAAAAAAAAAAAAATCCAAGCTCATTAAGAATAGATAGAGAGCAACTGTGAACATCACTTTTCAAGCCTTGCTTCAGATTCTGAATTGGATTTAGCTCTGGACTTTGACTAGGCCATTCTTACAAAGTCAAATTTAATAATAATAATTTGGTGATTTCTGGAGATTTTTCAATACGTTTAAGATTTCACAGTAAAGAGGGATGAATATGAACATGTAAACACACACGCACACCCACGCCCCCACACACACACTCTCTTAATGTCTCAAATACATAGAAAATGCTATTTCTACATAAACACAAGATCAAATAGGCTAAATTTAAATGCATTCATAAAAATAACTATGCCAGATCCAAAAGACCAATACACAAGAGGCTGGATCCAGCTGAGCTGCCACTCCGAGGCAAAGTGCGCCACCTATTGTTCGCACTAATATAAGTTACCTGTTTATTACAAGCAGAGGGGGATTTTCTGACTGCGTTCAACTTTCAAACCAGAATGAGATCAGTGCTCCTAAAAATAAAGGCTGTTCTTAGTCATTCTTTGAAACATTTTCTGAGTCAATCATTCTCTTTTTTTTCATTTATTTATTTTTATTTTTCATTAGGAAATTTTCTACAGCAGTCCTCATTAGTCCACAAACGAAATTCCAGGTTTTCAAAACTTAAAAATAAAACAATGACGAATCATTTCAAAAACTTTTCCACTTCTGATGTGGCATTTGCTACGCAGAGTTCAACTGGATTTTCCTGTGGGGTGACTTTTCTTCTCATGGAACTGGTGTTTTTATAAAGGTGGATGAAGTTTTGCGCAGTCCAAAATACCAGGCAAGTTGAAGATCATCATAGCGTCATAGTGAGTTCACATCAACTGTGGTTTCAAATGAACAAATTAAACTTTTGGATTGTCAGTTACTGTATATAAATGTGGAAACTTCAGGAACTAACACAAAAATATCTATGTACATACTGTAAGTTTGTTTGCTTTTGCCACTAAGTTTAAATGTGACATTTGCATTTTACTTTTCCTTGTTTTCAAAGGTATTTCTTACATTACGAAAGGCATTTGTCTACAGATATGATACATCGGTAGAGTCATATGAAGAGGGATGTGGACCAGAAATGTCCTCATTGTTAGGTAGACGTAAGAAATCTCAGCAATGTAAAGTGGACAAATATTTCCAAATGAGTCTGTGCAAAGAAAGCAAAGTAATTGTTCAAGGGAGCATAACTTTTGGAACCAGGTTGCTGCAGAGAAACGGCTTTTTCTGGCTTCTAACTAAGACGGCTTAGTAGTAACCCACCCATCGAGACAGTCTGAACAGTCAGGAGCAGGTGGTCTCATGTGAAATTTACTCCTGTGTTGTTGTGCTGCTGCTGTTCATGGGGCGCCCTCATGTGTACAGAGAAGGTACTGCAAACCACTGTACGACATCTAAAAGAATTGACTAGTCAAACAAATCCAACTTTTGCAAGGGTCTGTCTGCTTTCAAGAACGAGATAAAAGTTATGCTTTTAGGAAAAACAACATAAATGTCTAAAAATTTTAAAACCACAAATTGGATAATGTTTTCCTTGTGGCATAATGTGTGTATCAGTGCCTTTAAAAGTCACCTGGATGCCGCTTTAGGAAAAGACAGCTCTGCAACACGTAATCAAAAGTGAATTAGACACACAGCCAAAACTTTTTACAAGTACAAGTGAGCTACATACAGAGCTGACTCACAATAATGACTACTGCAGATCATTGTCTGAACATTAACACTTACAGAATGTCACCAGAAGAAACACAGTTCTAGCTAACACTATAATTGTTGTGAATAAATCAGCTGTCTGTTATATAAACACAGAATCTGTTCATTTGAAAAGGTTTATTCTGCCAAGATGGGAATCATACTGGGAGCCATTCTTCATACACAACTAGTCTGGACTAATAAACACATGTCCACCTCACATAATGAGAGTTACTAAACATCTGAGTTTTCTCTGGCATTATTAAAGTATTTTAAGAACTGAAATGAAACTTAAGTCATCCAGCACAATTTTTTCTGCTGTTCCATAAGCTGTCTGGCCCAGCGTTTCTGTTTAGCTGCAACACCATCAGCCAAAAACTTAACGTTTCCCATTATAATTGACCCTTGTCACTGTCTTTCTGTTTAATCCTTTGTCTCCCCATAGATAATACAAAGAAGCTATTGCTGCAACTTGATGTCCTCAGTTATACCTCCATTGACTTCATGATTTGCTTGGTTGTGTTTCTCTTTGAAACCAGGCCACAAAAAGAGCTGTTGCTTTTAGCAATAGTCTACTTTTTGTTTTGTTTTTTTTTTACTTTGAAAGCACTAGTGGAGAAATGCCTTTATTTTCAATTTTGTGTGCAGACTGATTTCTCAAACTTCTGTCATGTCATGTCTGCTGATATGACAAGACAGAGGTAAACCAAAACTAAGAAAATAAACTGAATTGCAGTAAATTCCTGGTATCATGCACTGCAAGGCTGAAAATTCTCACCATATATTAAGATTTTCTGATCATCTCACATTTTAGAGGTGAATAAAATGTTGATATATTGTTAATCCGTGAAGCAAAGACATTCAGTCACACAGAGAAAATTAGTTTCTTTTCTTTATTTGGTCAATGTTATTTTATTTAAGATCAAAGTCAAGAATTTCAATTACCAGAATTGAATAAAAACTGCATTTTACACAGAAAAATAAACTAAAGCAGGAATCTGTGACAAAGAAAAGTGATAGTTTTTAAACCAAACTTTCAATGTTGTATTTACATGTGATTAAACGAGACTTCACTTCTGGTTTAGTACAGCTGCATTAGCTTTCTGAGAAGTAAATCTACTCCAGGGTTTTTAACCCACTGGAATGTCTAAATGTGCTAAGATATTGATTTTATTCTCATTGCTTTCACTATATAGCAAATATAACTGTAAATGATGGTCAAGGCAATAAGTGAAAGAAATCCATAATTATTGATATGTTTAATTGAGTAGAAATATACCCATGAAGGCACACGCTGCTGCAGATGAACCTCGTGAACCACAGGACCTCCCCAAACTTTGTTTTTATAACTCCAAGATTTTCAGATTCTGCTCTCTCTGCAACGAGAGACCAAAAAGATGCTTCCTATGGCTTGGGGGAATTAAGAAAATCCAAACAATTCCCTTTTACTCTAAATTAACTAGTTAGTAATTCCGGGTAAATATGAGCAGCCCGCTGCAGGAAGGGAAGGAACAATAATCTAAACTTCAGTTTAAGAGTTTAAGTAATGCTGCAACCTAATGAGAACTGAGGAGATAAACATCAGACATGATAAAAACTGTCCGTTAAAAGTTAAATGTGCAGCTTGTTTTTTTGTCCAGTTCGCCTCAACGTTGCTTGATGCTGAGAGGCTGCAGAAAAAGTGATCTGCGGCTGGATATGACGCCTTATAACTGATGCAGAGCCAGTTTGTAAAATAAAGACAGATAAGAGTGAAGCAGATACTTCATCAGAGCTGACAGTTAGCACCCCAACTAGTGATTATATCAAGCCTCTGAGGCTCCTCTTTAGTCCCCATGAAAGCTGATTCCAGGTCAGTTTCTTAGTGCCATTGGATTGATCCCTCTCAGGCTCCTGGAGCAGCAGCGTTGGGATTCATAGCACCGAGTGTGACCATCTGAGGAAGACTGGAAAGTTGTTCCGAACGCAGTGGGCGGTCACAGGGCGTCGGTGCGAGCGAAGCAGCCGTCGCACACCCTGACCGGATGGTCCCAGCCTCGGGAGGGAACGGGTTTGATGTGGGTGGAGCAGCGGCCACACACCCCCTGACCACAGGCCCTGCAGTGGTGCTTGGACATGGCCGGGGTGAAGGCCTCCGAGCACTGATGGCACTGGGTGATGCTGTGGTCCGGGACCCAGTAGTCTGGCCGAGCCACGTCCTTCACAAAAGCTGATCAGAGATAAAAAAAACAAAAAAATGTTTAATTTTAGCTGTCATTATTTAAGGATACTCAAATTGTGAGATATTGGCTTCATTCTAGCTATCTATTTTATCTGATATCTTTAAAGGAGTACGTGGGAGTCTTAACATAATGCGATGAAGAAGAGGTAGCAGGACTCACAGCGGGGGTAGTCCAACGCCGTGCTGACCATATCCACTGTGGACTGAGCCACCTCCGTCACCCTGCGAGCCATCAGACCGTGAGACTCCACGTTACTCACTATTGGAAAGCAAAAGTACATTTAAAGTGTCATAAACATCACCTCATAGTGTTAGACTCACTGATTGGTTGTGTGGGTCTTACCCTGGCTGTTGGTGTCAGTGGGTCCTCCCCCCTTGTGGCAGGGGTGACACACCCGGACAGGACTGCTTCCCCAGCCCCGCTGTGGCACTGGCATCCTGTATTTGGAGCAGGGATGACAGAAACCCTCGCCGCATGATCGACAGTGATGCTTCCGATCCGCCTCCTCGAACTTTTTCTGGCATCCATGACAGGCCTGAAGGGAGGGGGGGAGATGTGGATGGCTTCAATAACTCTAATCTCTCCAATTCTTTCAGTAATGACTAATCTAATGCCTTATTTCTAATCCAGTAATCAGATTAAAGTTAGTTATCCAAGTCTGCTATCGTTATCCTTTTACTTAGTAGAAAGATCCATTGTGTTTTTCCTCTTGTGTCTCAAGGAGAGACGTCTCATGTTTAATACCAGGCAGCAACACAAACGTAAACAATGGAGGGAGGAGAGAGATTAGCGTTTTCTAGTTGGAAATACAAGATCTGTGTCAGCTACAGACGACAATGTCAAGGCATGTTGTCGACAAAGTGTTGTTGTTACACCCTTGAATGCAGAGGAGACCGAATACCGAGTGATTTCCTCTACTTCTCTCACGCAGCAGCTTAATGCAATAAGGAGAGAGGGCGAAAAACCCCTAGTGGAGGATGGAGCTACTACCAGTCGATCCCAGAATAGGCTTGTCAACTGATTGCTGAAGTACAGAGCCTGACTGCATTTAATAAAATGACATAAACATGAAAAGAAAAAAAAAATATATATATACTTTTTAGCAATTTTCTTATTGCATTTACATTTTGGGGGGTGGGAGGTTATGCTGACTAACATGAATTCATATTTATTGTAAACCTTTTTTTTACTGTCAACTCTGACATGAAATCAGTTTTTACTACTGCTTTTGGGGGTATAATAATAATTTTCCAACTTTAAAAACCAATTAACTACAAAAATACTACATAAAATTTGAAGAAACATTAGGGATCGCAGCATGGTACAGTCAAGCAGACAAAGCAAGCTGCACCAGGTGGTGTGAAGCGGAGAGATGTGACTAAATGGCAGAAGGTCCCCCACCACCCAACAATAAAAACTGGACTTTGGATGTAGTAGAGGAAATGCTGCCCTTAAACACTACCGACTGAAACTGGTTGGCATTTTTATATTAAAGCATCGGAGGCTGAATGTAACTAATAAAGTAACTTGTGAACAAACTTACTTTTAAAATCAAGTAATCAGCTAAATAACTGTTGCTATTTTAAGGATTAATCTGAAATCAAGTTACTTTTGGAAATACGGCTATTCTGCCATACTTACAATGCCACGTATGGCAGAGGATCTGTGTTGCTGAGTCAGTTTTGAATCTCTGCTTTAGTTCTTGGGACTCACAGTGATCTCTGCGTTGGGTCTCCAGTATGGCGGAGCCACCTGGTCGGTGAGCCAGGCAGTGACAGCTTTGGTGGGGCCGGTTCCATATTCAGACACCGACTGGATCACGTAGTTCATCCCGTCCAGAACCCTCTGAGCCGCGTTCTGGTGGCTGGTCAGGAACATGTCGGACTAGAAGAAGACAGAGGGATCCAACAGAGAGGAAGAGAATCACATCAACGTATTCTGATCATCTCTGGACTGTTAAACCTACAACATGGCACCTTGCTGATTAACATGTGTTGAAAATAAACTGGGGAGGTTTTGTCATTTTGTTTATAGGTGCTGTAATATTGTGTCAGATATGATTGTTGCCTCACATCCTCCCAGACGTGCTTGACCTCAGAGCGGACCACGCCGCTTTCAGGGTCCTGGTTGCCCATCCAGTACTGCCTGCTCCGGTAGATTACGCCGCAGCTGGCGCACTCCAGCACGTATCTACATTAAGAACAGGAATAAATAATCAGAAGCTAGATATGAAACAGAGAACTATGTGTGTGTGCCGTCTCACCCTGACCAGGCGTATTTGGCCAGCCCAAACCAAGGGTTGTCAGAAGAAGCCGAGGTTTTGGGCACAACGATCACCTCCCTGCCTCCTTCGTAGCACCGCTGGAGACGGAACCAAGTCAAACAAAAAGACGGTCAATGAACTGGACCTCCTAACAGAAATTGGGAGAGCAGTGACTCGCTGTGGTGCTGCTGACTTACTTTACAGATGAGGACCTTGTTGTTGAACTGGTGAGCAAACTGGCAGAGTCCATCTGCCATGTGGGGGACCCGGTCTCTGAGGTGATTCATGCCGTTTTTACAACGGATGCTAAAAGGCGCAGAGAGACAGAAGATCAGAAGAAATTATAAGGGCAGAATTGATTAAATTTTTCATTTTAATCAGCCAGTTATTGTTATTTTATTTTCAACTCAATATTACGTTTTTAGAAGGAGATGGCAAAAGGAAAAATAAAAAAAATAAACAAACATAGAGATTTATAAAGATAAACCTTGTGAGCATGTTTTATGTGGCCAAAGATTCAGCTAAAGATTAAACTCTGGAATTGCTGCCAAGGCAGATCTTGCTCAGTAATGGAGTGTTGGGTGACTTTTGGATGCTGGCGTGGAATTGATAGGGCAACAAGACATTTTTCTCCAAGGAAAATATCCTGGAGTTTGTGATATGATCCTCACTCCTCATGATCGATGGAAGAGAACATGCGACCATGAAGCCTCTCTAGGATTTGGGGTCGTAGTTCAGATATTATTGGAGTTTTTAAGATGCTAATCAGCTGCTCCCAGTTTTAAAGCAATACCTTGTTGCTACAGATTGGCATAATAATAGATGTGCAAAAGCAAAAAAGTCACAGGAAAAATCCTTCCAGATGCACGGCAGCTAAAACAACGATCAGACGGAAAATTAGTCCAAACATGCAGCATGTCAACCAAAACAATTACAAACAAATGTTTACAAAATGAACAAATCAGAACTAACATGACAGAGACACTCCAACATGAGCAACAACAACAAAAAAAAAATCCTGTATTCCAAGCCAAAGAAATGCCTGAACATTACATTTCAGAAGCATTTGATAAAAAGTGTTCAAGTAAAGTCTGCAGACTGTTGGACCAACTTACTTGCAGCTGAGGCACACAGAGGAGCAGGTGAAGTACTCATCAGGGAAGAAGGAGTACAGCATCATTTTATCGTCTGATAGTTCTCCACTGAAACGCTCGCTCAGAGCCTGACAAGCAGAGAGGGCGAGAGCTTAGAGGGAGGAAAAGTGGAACTTAAAGTGGGATGAAAGCTAAACAGAAGGTAAGGAGAATCAACCCAGAGGACCAATTAAAACTAAGAACTGCACACTTTCCGATTCATCTGCTAAAGCTCGCTAAGACCACTTACTTCCAGGGCATGAAACACGATCCCAGGCTGGCGCGGGGAGCGTGTGTGAGTGTTATTCACTTGCTGCCTGACGGCCTCCAGCAGCCTGCTGTAGTCAGTGGGGGGGGTGATGGTCTGGGTGCCGACGTACTGGACCGAGCTGAAGGCCTCTGTCCCCAAACTCAAGTCATGGAAACGCTTCTGAAGGAGAGTGTCAGCATAACCGGGCCCCTTCGAGTCTAAGAGGGTGGATTTTTAAAGAATGTCTTAGTACACTGGAGATAAGTCAAAACTAACTTAGAAGTAGCTTTTTCAGCAAGGTGTAGAAGCTTGTTTTAAGTCAATAATTTCTTAAGATTGATGAAAAGTACCATTTCCACTTGAATATTATTTTATTTTTAACATGGGAAAAATCTATAAGTAAAATAATCTGCGGAACTAGAACTTTTTCATCAATATTAAGTAATTATTAACTTTAAACAAGCTCCTATATGTTGCTGAAAAGTTACCTGTAAGTTAATTTTGTCTGATTTCAAGCGCACTAAGATATTTTCAAGCTGTAAACCAGACCTAAAATACTTTGTAAGATTTTGAGTTTTTGCAGTGTAGAAAACCATGTGTCCATCCCTTCCACTTCGCAATAGACACATAAAATCCTGAAGTTTGTGGTTATAATGACAACATGTGAAAACAGTCAAGCGGTATAAATACTTTTGCTCTGACGGCCTCAAACAGCTCTGTACTGTTTTCTCGTACCCTGGCCCAGCAGCTGAGTGTGTGTTGTCTCCTGAAAGACGATGACCGCGGGTCCGAGAGAGGACAGGGGGACGTCCAGACCGCACCGACTGGACAGAGCCTTCAGCTCTCGGGTGAAGTGCTTCAGGTAGGCCCTGGACGCGCTGCTCAGGAACTGGAACATGTCATTATGGAGACGCTCCGCCCGCGTGCGGTAGACTACGATATCAGACACGGCCAAAACCTGCCGAAAACGAGAGAACGCGTGTGTTCACTTACTGAAAGAATGGCAGAAGATTATTGTAATGCAGGCATCACAATATCACATCACAAGAACAGAAAGATCCAGAGAAACGCCTATTAGTTTATACTCCTGGTGTACCTATTCTTATTCTGCTTAGCAATCCAGAACAGGAACATTTAGTTGTATACTTCACCCAACCCATAGCATGAATTAGAACAAACTTAAAACCCAGAGAAACTCCTATTAGTTTATCTAGAGAAACTACTCATTACCTTAGATCAACACTTAGCATTAACCTTTTAATATTGGAGCAAGACCTAGAGAAACTACTAGAACAAACTTAGAAAGTCAGAACAAGAATCCAGAGAAACTCCTACTAGTTCATAGCTTACGGACTACTTACTCTTATTTTTATTAAACATGGGGAACCAATACGTATTTTTATACTTTTTTCTATTAGTTTATGCAGAAAAACTCCTATTAGCTTATAAATTGTGGAGTACTTTGCTTTTCTTTTGCTTTCTTTTGTTATTTTGTTTGTGTTTTCTATAATTCATGTAAAGCACTTTGCATTGCGTTGTTGCTGAAAATGTGCTATATAAATAAAATTAACTGCCTTAGATATGAAATATAACGCATAGCATAGCTCCAACTGAAAAGAAAATCAGGTAATAAAACAATAAACTAAGAAGTTATTGGTCAACCACACTGATTTTTAGTGAAACAGAAACAGCAGGGACCCCCGGTTTCACTGTCCCCACTAACAGACAAAGAAGGTGATAAAATGTTATAAACCGTGTATCATCATCCGACTATTTTTCTCTCTAAGAGCAAACCTCTGAGCTCAAACTCCGTTTAAATCCATTATCCCATAGCTCTGCTGGAGCTATGGGATAAAATTACACACAGACAGACTCTTTTTACAAGTAAACTAAATTCTGCAAGCAATTGATCGTGCTGGATTTTAATTTTGTGTATCAGAGTGAAAGTGTGTTCATAAAAATGAAGGGCACTTTTTGAAGATTTTATGAAAACAGCACTTTCCTTTGACTTCACAATTATGTGCAGTCATGTAGCTCTTGCTCATGAAATTTTGATAAACCCATTGAATTTTCTGATTTCAACAAGACAAGATGTGAAAAAATTCAGGGCGTATGAATATTTTTGCGAGGAATTGTAGTGTAGGACTTTAATGTCAAACTAAAAAGCAACCAACAATTTATTATCTGCATCTGGACGTTCTCCAAAGTGAAACGGTTGAGTGAGGACAGCAAAATCTTGCAAGGCAACTTCTAAACGATTATTTTTGTAATCAAGTATTTTGATGATTATTCAATTAATCGGATAAAGAGACTGGCACATTCTGCAGAGGTTTTATTTAACCACAAAAGCCCTTTGCAACATAAGAAACACATTAAAATATGACAATGAATAATTAAATTAATGTAATTATTTAAATGAGAAAATAAACATTTATCCCCTAGAACGCAATGACATATTACTCCTTAAGTGCACACTTGATTATCTGTAGCAAAGGATGCATCTGCAGCTGGGCAGACACAAATAAACCCAGCTAAGTAATGGCTATTGGAAACACCTCAACACGGCTCCAAACATGTTACAAGCTGTAATGCTGCCTGTCATTAGCTATGCAGAAATAGGCAAGTTTATAGATTTAAAGCGTCAAGACCAATCAGAAACCTCTAAATTCACCTTTAGAAGAAGACGCATTCTCTGGTTTTGATTGGCTGCTGCTCCCAATAGGCCCTCTGTGTCCAGGGCGATGAGGCCCAGGGAGGGATTGTAAGCGGCCCACACCCCCACCGTGCAGGAGCTGGGGGACTTGGAGGTGTAGAACACGCTCTCACCCCCAAACAGGATGTGGTTGAGCGTGTGGGACTTGCCATCGCCGGTGTTGCCAAAGATGGAGAGGACCTTGACCCCAGTGACGTCCGCACAGCCGAGCCTCTCCACAAATTCAGCGTCATTTTTCACCTGGAAGAGGAGAGACAGGATGAGGCAGAAAGCTGTGTCTGTGAGGTTGAAGCATGAGAACACTGAATGAGTCTGGATGAGGGGGACAAAATCATCAGGACAAAACCTAATAAGAAACCAATTTGTCCCGTTGTGGGGTCAGAGCAGTTGCATTTACAACCTTGATGAGCTTTAACATGTTTAGATAAAGAAAGTCTTTATCCAGCTGCACTTTGATAATAAAAACAAAGTGAGAGTGCCTCCCTGTGGGTCAGAAGAGTATGTCTGACTCACTAGGTGCTTTCCCTAATGACAAGTCAACACGCTGCTTTGTCTCCTTCTGCTGTTAAAACCACTCTAAACATTTCTGGAGCATTATCTAAAACTTACACAATGTAAGTAGACATCTTAACGCTGCTACGTGTTTACATAAAAGGCTGGAAATAGCGGATCGTTAAAACGAGCTAACTTCGCAAATTTAAAAAGAACTGTTTAATGTTCTAAATAATGTAAAAAAACAAAAAAAAAAAAAACAAAGAGAGAGAGGAATGTCTCCCTATATCCAGCTTGAGGCATGGGCCTCCATTAGAGGGAGTGTTAGCTCCGCTTTAGCCAAACAGCTAGCTGTTAGCATTAGCTCGGCTAACTTTACCTGCAGGTTTTCCTGTTCGTCCACCAGCAGGAAGCTCCGGGCCCCCTCCCTCAACTCCTCTGACTTCTTTGGGACGACCGACAGACTATCCATTTCCTTCATCAGTATTTCCGACATCGTCCTTTAAACATTCAAAACATAGCGGAGACGCCAGAACGCAAAGCGAAAGTTCAGCATGACTCTGTCAATCACAACATGAGCCACAGAGAGCGAGGCGCCGTACGGTACGGTAAGCAAAATGATAATATAGTAGGCAGGCTTGGTAAACTAGTAGATGTTCAGTGATAGACTTACCTTACGATGTTCTCTTAAGTATGAATTACAGCCTTAGCCACTTAGAACACGATTTGTATCCGCAATTGTACGGACATAAATGAGTATAGAAAATTGAACGCTCAGAGTGGTGTTTAATTTAATGCTAAATCAACTTGCTATAAAGGGGATGGACGCAAAAAAAACCCTCAAAGATGTGCCACACACAGCGTCATTGATACATTTGTGCACAGTGTATGAGCACCACCTTGTGGACAAATATAGTAAAGCAGGCGACTTTGCCATTCACAAAACTGTAGACACCAAGTTGTGGCAAACGTGTAAATTTAAAAAAGATGGTCCACCTGTTTACTCCTATTATCTGACATCTATTCATAAAAGTAAATTATTAATGGAGGCAAAGTGCAGTTCAAGTTGTCATGTTTGATTTACAATTTCCAACATGTATGCTTCACAAAAGCCTTCCCTCCACATTTACAGTCACCAAAGCAAAATCAAAGTTTTCATTTAACTGTCAAAGAGTATTTTACTGGAGCAGTGCTGCCATGTTAGAACTGGTTGCTAATGTTCATTAAATATTTGTTAGCACAGATCTATAAATATCGCATGTCACTGAATGGCTTTAGAGCGGCGCCACTGCTGCGAACATGACACATACAGTAAAAAAAAAAAAATCTAACGCTATGTCAGGTCTCTGTTCCTTCCTTCTTTCCTCTTTATTACACATATAAAATATTGCTTTGCAATTTTCATTAAATGAAATTGCTCAGATCCTTGAAGAGGCCAAAACACAAAAAAACAATATCTCATGCAAGGAAGAATATAGCTGAGGTGGTGAAGAGCTTGAAAAGAGTTTTGCTTGGGGCTCATCCAGTGCAGACACATGTCTGAAAAAATCAATTACAGATCTAGACCCGAGCCATCACCTCTGATTACTTAATAATTTAGGATGCTCCTTGCCAGGCTTCATAGATAATGAGATAAAGCATGGTCAATTCATGTGTCATCACTTAATATACACCGGTCAACCACATTTATAGGCCCTCCTGATATAGATGTATACCAGGAGATACATTTTCAAATGAAAATTTTTTTTTCTTTTTTTACAAAATTATTAGTTGGTATGGATTGTATGGGATCTTAAAAATCTCCAATGTTCACTGTTAGGGAATAAGAGCAAAATGTAATATTTTGGGAACACCTAGTCCCCGTAACAGCTACTAGACATCATGTGGCCAACTGTTTTTGGGAATCATACCAGAAAAAAATATTTTCTGTCCTACCATCCCAAATAAACATTTAAAGTTTGCTCATAGCTACATAAACTCACATGACACTGAAGATTAATGTCTGGGCAACAAACTTTCCAGGTGAATTTGGCTCAAAACAAATGACATTATGCACAATGTTAGGTACAGTGGAGGCTCTATTATGCTGTGGGGCAGTTTTGCTTCCAAATGCCATGAGGAACTTATTAGAGTACATAAACCAATGACATACAGAGAAATTTGAAAAGAAAATCTAGTAGACTCCACTGGTAATTTGATTGTGGATCACCGGAAATTTCAGATGGATTATGATCCAAAATACATCACCAGATCAAAATGGTTCATCAGACTAACATCAACCATCTCACACAGATCTCTAATTCACTATGAAGAGTGAGCTGGAGAGTAAAGCGCGTAAGAAAGGACTGGGGGACTCTGGATTGTGTAAAGTGGCTGTGCGTAGTGGAAAGGTCAAAGATCACATGTTCTCGAAGAAGATTTCTGTTTTGTTGTCCAAAGGACATTATAAGCAGCAGGGGTACCAACAATTGTGGTGGGATTTAATATGGGCTATAAGTGCAGTTGCCCAGGGCAGCATTACAGAGGGTCGTGTATGAGCACCAGATTATAAATCATCTATGTGCTGTGTTCAGGACCTATTTTCTAAAGCTTTTATGCATATGTAGTTAAAGCAGGATGTTAGGTTGCGACAGATGGAGGGACTCGGTTGCCATTCAGGTAAGAACCAGCACTGCCACAGGTGATTTTTTAAAAATAAAATTAGAGAGAATTATCTTACTCCTGAAAGGAAATGGACTCAAATTAAACGCTGGACTTTTATAATTTTCTTATGCTACTGAAATAAGAGAAGGTTTTATTTTATGGCATATTCCCTTTTTTATAATGGGTGCCAATAAATGTCTTAATTACCTGTAAACTCTGCAAAGTATTATTTAACACTTTAATATATGTAATAGGAGTTTCCAGGCTGAACCTTTCAGATAGATAATTTCCTTCATTTGCATATACACTCCTACCACCTCTTTAATTAAAACTTACATTGGAAGCCAAAGGTATTCTCGTAATCTAATTTATCACCATATTAGACAGTAATAGATTCATAGTCATCCATGCAACATAACTCTATAAATGATCCCCCCTCCTCTTCTCTGTAAATTGGGATGGGGGATGGCTTTGCCCTTACAGGTCCGAGGCGGGCCTGTGGTCCACTGGCACCGCTATCCCCTCTGGTACTTGTAGTGCCCACCACTTCGCCGTGTGACAAGCAGACATGCGCAAAAAACTACACTTCCCCGAAGCTGTCACTGAGCGCTCCCGTCTCCCATTGGCTGGCTCGGTCCAGCCGCAGCCCCAGAGAATGAATGAAATTGAAATAGCTGCTACATTACATGTACAATACCGGGCTCTGCGGTGTTGCATTCTATCATACTATACCAAAATGGCCACAGCGGTGCAGAACCCCCTCAAATCGTAAGTACCGGGCATCTTGTGGGCTTTTGCGCCTTTTTCGTGTGTGTTTGTGCATGCTGTCAGCGCAACCTCGGCGCTTTTGGAAAAAAATAATAATAAATCACAGATAATTCTCAGCATGATCATCAGCATGTCTATACACATACAATGCACACAGCAGATACTGGGATAATGTCAGGGGATGCGAGTGAGCAGAAAAGTTGCATTTTAAGGATCTCGGTTTGGGGATGGAAATGTTTTGTATGTGCGCTCCGGTGCAGTTCATAAAATCATTCCCCTGATCCAACAGCAGCGTGTGTGTGCAGGGATATGGAGGAATGCTGGAGGTAGGTTTGGGTGACCCGGCATGTCCCTTGCCAGTGTTACCAGCCAAGATCACGGTCAAAGTCAGGCTGTGGAGGCGGGCTGGCCGCAGTTCTGGATGGCTGTAAAGCAGCTTGAACTGAGCACTGTTTCTAGACCAGGAGGAGGCAAACTGCTGATTTTAGGATGCAGCTTTACCTTCCGGACCCCTCGGAGATGGACAGGCGGGATAAATACGCCGGTCAGAGAGCTGCGCTCATCCTACGCGCGTTTAAGCCGCATTTACACTAACATTGTATGCATACAGCATCACGTTTGCTTCTGTTTGAAGATCCGCTTTGCGCATTGGTTTTTAGGGTTCTACTTCTTTTTTTATTATGATGATAAGGAGGGTTATTTCAGAGCAACGCAGAGGTTGCCCGCCTTATGGGCTCCTGGCCAAAAAGGTTAGCGACGTGCACCTGTCAGTGGGTGCTTACACTAATCCAGCCAAAATATCCCACAATGGCTCCGATACGAGCCAACCGTGATGTGGTGGAGCGCTCCAAACCGCTCCGGCTTTAAGCAGTTTGAAACAAAGAAAAGTCTCAGGAAGGAGAGCTGTGTGCGGCAGCAGGGACAGACATCGGATGCATGTGCCGGTTCCGTAACTACCTGAGAACAGATTACACATATGGATCGTCGTTCTGCTTTTCACTCGGATGTGCAGACACGAGAAATTTCGTGCTATCCAGCGCACGGCCAGCCTACATGTGGCTGCTTTGAATATCACTTCACAGGAGGCAGGAAACCTGGGTGCTATGGTGCTGATTGGAGGACTGCTCTGATTGGCTGTCAGGGTATTTTAGTGTTTTTTGGTTGATTGCTATTGTAATTAAACGCCAGCTAGTCCCCAGAAATAAAACATTCCCTCTTTAGTAGAATAATTGTAACTCCAGAGATTCTGGAGATTCCGATTTCGATTTTTCTTTAAAAGCTACAATATAAGAAGATGAATGTATGAACAGCATTTTAAATATTTTTGTAGCCTTCCTGCCTTGAGCAGTGATAAATTATTCATATCAAGATCAAAGAGATCAAACTGGATGTGTAAAATTCACTCTAAAGCAGGGTTTTAGAAATATTTTAAAACAAAGACACAATGGTTGCACAATTCACATTTTAAAGTTTCCTCTGCATCTTGTATTAGCAATTAGCTTAGCATTCCCAAAGCTGCAGTCTGTTTGTTTTCAATGGAGAATGAAGCTCATTATTTATCATTAAAAATTCCACAAAGAGCATTTTAAAATTTGACCTACTAGACAATTTTAAAACTCAAAGGACTAAAACAGGAACCTTGCCTTCTTCCTCCCTGCGGAAAGTGTTGCTCTCTCTTGCTCCCTTGCAGCATGAATGAACTTTGTCTAGACGTGTTTTAAACAAGTAGAGTTTCCTTTCAAAGAGCTTTTGACAGCTGTGGCTTACTTTGAGTGGCAAAAAACAACTCAGAGTATTCTTTGAGTATTTTTCAGTCAACAGCCTAAGAGCTCTTAAGTATGACATGTTTGGAAAAAGATCATAGTTTCGAATTTATGACCAGCTGGTAGTCAGGGCTGATCAAACACAACAATCTCACCGTTCAGAAAACGAGATGATTTCTTTGGTGAAACGCCAAGGAAATGCCATACTGTGGTTTGTTTTGTAATATTGGCAATATAACTTTATGTTTAGGATGGCACTGGGGGGCACCACCGAGTTAAACAAACAAAAGCTTAGCTGAACAAATTGTTAATTTCTTATTTTTGCTAGTCAACTGTGTGCTCAGTTGTTGAAATGTGTTATTCTCGCCAAGTGGCTGCTGTTGCCGAAGTTGGTGTTTGATTCACATCTTATAAATTGAGCCTGCAGAGAATCTTGATAGTACAAATATTGCCTTCTCCCAATATGTCCACTTTCCACTATATTCCCACTTTATTGGCTCTAAAAATGGGGTACAAAAGAGACTAAAGCTGATGCAAAAGTTAGTATCTGATTCAAGATTGATTTTTAAGACTCTGAACTGCATCTGATCTGCTACAGAAATGCGTTATTTTACCATGAATGAAAGTGATTTTTGAAGCCATTACACATATATATGTTGATTAAGCCAGCAACATATATAAGCAAGTGCGAAAACCATAATATATTGACTAGTCTGACATGCAATGAAATATTCTACCGTGATTGAATTCAAATTCTCTGTTGATTAAACCTCTAATCTACATGTAAAAATTGGATTCTTATGTTTCTCTTAACATTGTCGAACCTATGACCCAACTTGTGTAGCCCTTTTGGGGCGGAAGAAAAAGGAGCTCACCCTGGGCATTATTTATGCCAGAACTAACACCAGTGTCATAAATAAAACTGTTTATGATAATCTTTCACCAGGATTTGGACATAAACGAGGAGGGAAAGGGGATGGGAAGTAGCACATGAAACATTTCGTCTTCTCCTCGGCCATCCTCCTCTAAGTCGTCTTTGGTCCATGGTATGCTCATCCAAGCAAAGCAGAAGTGTGGCCAGATTGCTCCCAGAGGCCCTCGGTGAGACCATGTCAAGGGATTAAATTGACTGATTTGCATGGAGTCAGAGGGGGAGCAGAGGTTGAGCAGAAAAGAAGGAGGATAGGGTTGATTTAAAAAAAAAGGTGCACAGGGAATGCAGAGTAAATGCCAGACTGAGGGCCAGTGACTAATGAACAACAGCGCACTTTCAAATGGTGGTCCTATATTGATTTTTAAGTGCTTTAAGTTAGACAAAGGAGGTAAAAACGAGGCACAAAACAAGGCAGCACAAGCTGTCAGCCAGTATCAGCTCTGCAGAGATGTTAGATCACTGAATCAGTGTGGGCTCTGTGAAACTGCAAAGCTGAATGTATGTATTAGACAACTCAGCCGCAGCAATCGAAGCTCCTTTTAACATCTCCTTGGCTATATAAATGCCATCGTTACCCAGTATGGCTTTAAGTACGTTCCAGTTACAACACTGAAATGGGCTTTTAAACAAGCCCTTTTAATTAGCACGTCCCCAAACAAACTTGCTACAAGAGGCTCACAAATTAGAGGCCTATCCTGCTAAAAATGGGCCAAACAACCAGCGAGATTGGGTTCAAAGTCAGCTCTAATAGGGTGGCTGGCTGTGAGCCCGGGGCGGAAACAATGCCTGTTCTGTCCCTAAATTTCTTTAAAGATTGTTCAGGCTCAGAAATAAATTCACTGATAAAATGTCTTACTGATGCCAAATAAACAAGTCTTGCAGTGTACAGAACAACATAGTCTCTAGCCCGAGCCACAACCTCACCATATCTAAGCTGCTTTAGTACATGAGCTACATAAAGTAGTGCAATTGTACCACAAAGAATATTAAAATTGATGTCTTCCTCTTCCAAATAGTGCATGCATATTGGGAATCCACCATATTCTGCTCCATCAAGATGAGCTTTGTTACATGTGCCATGATGTCAACATCTCATTTACTTTTTCACTGATTTATTTCACATTCAAGGCTCAACTATAGAGACATTTGAATGAGTGTCCGTATTTGGTGAGATAAATAAAGTATTAGTCACAACTTAAGTCAAGCTTTAGTTTCTCTTTCAGTTTCAAGCATTTGACATGCAGAGCTCCGGAGAGCTTCTTCATAATCCGTTACTGTTGTGTGAGACTAAGCGTTGTTTTTATTGTGTCCGTACTGCAACATCCATCCATCCATCCATCCATCCATCCATCCATCCATCCATCCATCCATCCATCCATCCATCCATCCATCCATCC
>CAEGAE010051334.1:0-10770 GCA_903067095.1 Girardinus metallicus
GTGACTCTAGTGTAAAGCGCTTTGAGTGGTCAAAAATGATCGGAAAAAGCGCTATATAAGTTCAGTCCATTTACCATAACATGTTGCCTTGGGATGGATATGAAGGCCTTTCTATAGTAGAACATGACAGCGAGTATCATATTATAAAACCCTGCTTGTGTGCAGAGTCACGCCTCAATGCTGGAGCTCCAGGACAAAGTGACACCGCTCAGTCCCCTAACAGCCAAACCAGCACTCAGCAATGAGGACATCATGCGCTACAGTAGACAACTTCTCCTGCCTGAGCTTGGCGTAAAAGGTGCCCATACAGACAACAGGGAGGTTCGGACATATAAAGTTTACGATAGGATTATTCGAGCTGAGAGATTCTGTATTCTTTTCAGGCCAGCTGAACTTATCTGGAGCATCGGTGCTGATTGTGGGCTGTGGTGGACTAGGCTGCCCACTGGCCCAGTATCTAGCAGCAGCAGGTGTTGGTGGGTAGACAAATGCAGATTATGATGGAGCTTCAGTAGAATTTGAGAAAGTATTGTATCTTGGATCGACATTATGTTTAAAAATTGTTGATATTGTGCTGTAAGTTAGTTTGTAACACAATACAGAGGGTAATGACAAACTGTCCCTCCCAGGGCGTCTTGGTCTGCTGGACTATGATGAGGTGGAGCTCAGCAACCTCCACAGGCAAGTTCTATATGGAGAGGAGAATCAGGGCCAGGCTAAGGCTCTGTCTGCTGCTAGGGCAGTTAAAAGGTAAGGCTTGAATGACTAGTTTTTTTTCAAGTTTTTCTGTGTTAAATCAAATTTTATGTGTTATGGCTGGTAAATGCTAAGAAAATGTAGTAATTTGTGCCTGTTTGTGTCATTTTTCACCCTCTGGTTTCTGTGCAAAGTATGCTGGCGCTTTAGAGTCTCGCCACAAGTTATATCCAGCCCTGCTTTTCTCCTCACTCCACAGATATTTTGTTAACATGTTATTTCAGAAGCTTGTTTGTGGGCCTTTCTAGCCCAACAGTGGACTTACTGTGGGCTTCACAGATGCCACATCAACTCAGCCACATGAGGGCGACATTAACCTGTGCACTCATTAAAGCTATTTCTACATTTATGCCCTGCATATTATAAAAGTTAGATCACCAAAAGATAAAACTGGAATATATTGGAGTATAGTTTTTATTTCAAAGTTTTTTTCACTAACTTACTTATTAAATTAAGAAGCATAAACATGTTTTTGATGTGTTTGCTTTTTGCTGTTCTGTCAATTCAGTAGTGATTTAAGCTAAACTCCCAGCATGGATTTGTTCTTGAACTTTAAGTAAGCTGATAGATATGTGTGCTGCTTAAAATATATTTCCAATTTCTGTAAGAAAGGTGAGAACCTTAAAATGCTTTGTCTGGATGTGTCTCTACAGGCTGAATTCCACAGTGGAGTGTATTCCCTACCGTCTGCAGCTCTCACCAGAGAACGCCTTGGTGCTCATTCAACAGTATCCTCAGGCTACATCTGTTACCTGCCAAAAGCTAAGATACTGTCAGTATAAATCCTACTTGCAGTTCCTGTCAAGAATGTTAAAATAATTGTAGGTTTTTCATGTTGTATCTGAGTCGCTCTTTTTCTAGGCTGGAATGATTATACAACATACTTCAGTGAGTTATATCAAGCAACAACAGGAATGCACAAGTTTAAATTTATTGTGTATTTTCTACATGTTGGGTCCAAACTGGGGCTGCACTTCTGGTTGAAAAAGTTGGTTGCATTTTTGCTTTCCAGAAATAATTACCAGGGTTCTAATCCTGGCTTGGGGGTCTAACTGCATGGAGTTTGCATATTCTCGCCATGCATGTATGGGTCCTCTCTGGGAACTCTGACTTCCTCCTACAGTCCAAAAACATGACTGTTGCTCTCTAAATTGTGCTTGGATATGAGTGTGTCTCTGCATTGTTGTTTGTACGATCGATATCTCTGTGTATCGATCTGTTCAATGTCCATTGGAGATGAGTGAGGACAAATAGCATAGGTAATGTATGGATCTAAATTGTTCATACAGACCCAGGCATATTCAGACACTTCTGCCAATATTTGGTTATTTATCTCTTAGCATATGTCAAGCTTCTACCATAATTATTTCAAATCACTTGGCCATTCCTCTTGGCCAAACTAGTAAGAGTTAATTTGGTTTTAAAGAAGTTGCATAAATTTTCATCAAGGTTGAAGTTTGTGTGACTCCAGAGGGGTACATTTAGACATTATAATATTGCAAGAAAAATCCACAGATGGAATAACCTGGACATTCAATATATGGTGGTACTCAGCTGCCAAGCCACTAGGGATGATTGGTGTATCACTTCATGTACCACTTTTCTTACCCTGATGAACTCACCACTTTGGAACAGTGTAAATCTGCACTCAGCAGACCTTGCATGTTGCAATTTTTTTGCCATTAATCACCCTAATCAGAGGTTTTTGTAAGGCTATGCTGTTGTTCATTCCAAATCCCTTGTGGAACTGCTGTTATGTTCACTCTTTGAAGATAACTGTGTTTCACCAAAGTTTTAAGTGATTAGCAATTACATTCTTTCAAAAAAAAAAATTATCCAACCACGGTTTTCACTCAAATTTGATGGTTGCCCTTTACACCGAAAGTTTTAATAATGCGTTGGACAGCTCTTAAATCAATTTGTGCAGCTTCCACAATCTCCGTAGATGTTTTTATTTGACAGTTAAACGACCACAGGATGTGTCTTCTGACAAGGTTGTTTAAGAAATGAGAAACTACACACTGCATCAGTCAGGCTTAAATAACTATGACATCATAATCTATGCAGTAATTAATCAATGTGAGGCTCTTATCTATTTGCTTGGTTAAATCCAGCTGTCAACTTTTTTGGATACACAGTGTATAATAAAGGTTGAACTTAATCATGAAGACCCTTAAAATTAATTGCATATGTGGCCTTGAGGGCTTTATGTAACCCTGGGATGAGAAATATAATCCAACTCATCTGTAAAGTCTTAATCAAGTTTATGATTAGTTGTGTTACACAAAAAGTATTTTGTTATCTTAATAAAACCTAAGTGATTTTGGATGATACCTTGACTCCTCATGCCTCATGTATGACATTGTGGCTGACTGTTCAGACAACGTTCCCACACGTTATCTGGTAAATGACGCCTGCGTGCTCAGCGGCAAACCTTTGGTGTCGGCGAGTGCTTTGCGAATGGAGGGACAGGTAGGCTGTCGGGATATTCTTGCTCCCCCTCACTACGCCCAGCTTAATGAGAGCTACTGTATTAATTGTGTGTGTCTGCGTGTGGGTGTGTGTAAGCAGTTGACTGTGTATAACTACTGCGGAGGCCCCTGCTACAGATGTTTATATCCACTTCCCCCGCCTCCAGAGACGGTAACCAACTGTTCAGATGGAGGGGTGTTAGGAGTAGGTGAGTTTTTTCCCCCCTCATTTTCTTACTTTTATTTGAAGCCATTAAGTTTGTGAATGTAAATAACTCTTATTTGAACTTTGTTTTTCTTATTTATTCCAGTTCCAGGTATAATGGGCTGCTTCCAAGCCTTAGAGGTCCTCAAAATTGCCTCTGGGCAAGGTTGTATCCTTTATCTTTCCACTACTTTGTCCCACTTCACTTGCAAAACCCTTCTTTGCCTTTTTGTTTCTTTGTTTCAAAGTATTTTGCCTTGTCATTGGGATATGCCAACAATAAAATTCTCAGAAAGATCCCATTGTAATAATGCCTTGTGCTTGTCTGATAAGCAAACAAAAACAGAAATATTATGTCTACGTTTTCTGAGCTCTGCTTTCTATTTATTTGCCATTGTCTTGTTAAACTGCAGGGATTTATCCCGACTTGGAGGAGAGAATGGGCTTGCTCTATCCTGCCCTTTGTGTTGCATTGTCAGCCGCATGCTGACACCTGGCTATGATGCGTCATTCAGGAAAGTGTTGCGCTTTTTTCCCACCAATACTGTCTGAGTGTTGCCATGCTCTTACAACACCAGTGGGAGACGTGTTAGCCAATTCTCTGAATCTTTTTCAAAAAGTAACCGTTCCCTTGACTGTGTGTGCCAGCTTCCTGCGGTCAGCAGCTGCTGATGTTTGACGCTCAAGGTTTTAGATTCAGGCCCATCAAGCTGCGGCCCAAGCAGGCTGACTGCGCGGTGTGTGGAGAAAGCCCCAGTGTGACGCAACTGATTGACTATGAGGCTTTCTGTGGGTCTGCTGCCACAGATAAGGTTGGTCATTAAAGGAGCTTATGACAGTGTTTCTACGCAATCATGAAAAGTATGGAATATGGTTGTCATTTTCCAAATCTACATAAGTGTGGTATAAAGATGATTAACTGGAGTTTCAAAATTATTTTACATAGTCCTTTATCTAAAAGACTGAAGGACATATATTATCATACATAGGTGCCATAAATTAACAAAGATGAAAGTATGGAATATACATAAGTCAATTGTGTGTGTTTTTTTTCTAATTACTCATTTAAAATATAGTTTTATATGCACAATAAGTCTTTTGAGGTTCACTTTCAAAATCATAACACTTTTATATATGGATGATGTGTACCTGACTGCACTGTTCCAATGCACGAAAGCATATTTATTGACAAAATTTTAAATTTTTATCAGAATTTGTCAAATGAATGTTATTGCTTGTTAACGAGACTTCAAAAACATGTGGCACATTTTCTACACAGAACCTCTGTGGGGGAATAGTGGGTGTGAACAATCTCTCTGTTGGAAATGCTTTTATGTCCAGGGTTATAAATTTGTTTAAATCTTGGCTTTAATGGAAGAACCAATTCAAACCAGATGGAAGAGGACAAAACACAGGTTATGCCCTGGCTACAAAAGATAACTCAAGCAGAGAGTAAACTGCCAGACTTCCCAAGGTGTTGTTTGTGAGCATAAAGTTTACCTTCTAATAAAATGTTTTCTTTTAGCTTCAGTCTTTATTTTTGTGTCCTCTTTAAGTATAAAACATTCACTTATATCTGTAGATTAAAAACGACTCTTTCCAAGCATTCTTCCGGCATGCTTAGTCCTGACGACTAGCTTCTTGGGAAGAAATAAGTGCATTTTCTATATTTATTTATGCATAGTGCTAAATGTTACGACAAAATCACTAAGTTGGCAACAGGGGTCACTATTGTTAACCGCACATGTGGAGGTAGATAAGATCAGCAGATAAGATCGGTTTCACATTTAAGTATTGGCTGATCATCAACACGCCAGAATTAAGGAAATCCGGGCCAGTTGATCTTCCACATATGTAGGAATAGCTTAAGGTGACTTTTTAGGGCCAAACAACTTATTTTTGGAGAAAGCTAACTTTAGTTGGCTTCCTTAGTAGTTGGTCTTGAAATGGTGTGACAGATGGTGTTGGATTGTTTTGTCATTACTACAGAGCAATTCAGCCCTCAAACTAAACTGAATATGTGGAGAAAAGTGAGACTTCACTTCATGGCTTTTTAATTACTATGTTGACCTTTGTTTGGACAAAAAGGGATGCTAAAGCCAAAGCTCATCAAAGTAACAATGCTATTTAAAACTCGAGTGAAAATTATGTTTATCTGGACAAACCACCGTCTTTACTCTGAGCAGCTTATATTGAAGTTGGAGATTTTGCGATTGCTACCTCTTGGGTGGCCATTGTGGTACAGTGTAATACTGGAGTTTGCCATTGCAAACATAATGTCATTCTTAGTAACTATGAGCTTTTTACTCAACTGCCTTTTGCACCTTTCTTTCTTCTTTTAGTTTTTTTTTTATTCCAAAGGAAAAGTTGTAAAAATTATGATCTATGGATATTAAAAAAGAGATGATGTAGTTGATCCAGATGCCAAAAAGCATAAAAATGTATCCTTTTATCAAACCTCCTCAGAAGTTCAACATTGTATTGCTTCTTGATTTGTGGAAAAATATGAAGAATAAACGCAGTTTTTAAAACATTTTATGCTGAAATGCCCAGAACATTCTAAAAAGCAATACAGAGATTAAGAAATTTTAATCTGGAAAATGTAATTTTTAAAATGAAAAAAATTGTGGTAACACTGTAGATACATGTATCATGTTCTTCACATTAGTACCCCTAGAGTTAAATGTGATTGATATCTTGTTCTCTTTTCAGTGTCGCAAGCTTAACCTCCTGTCCAAAGATCAGAGGATCACAGTGCAGGTAATGTATTGCACATATTTCTGAACAGTTAGGTCATTGCGTGACTCCCTGTATTTAGTGCTATTTATTCTGTGATTACTCACAATTTTCTCAGTTTTTATGTGCATTCATAAGCAGATTACATCTCAGCTCTGACCCAAACTCAAATGGGAAATGAGTGAAAATGTGCCTGTAGATTTTCTACGACAAAGAACAACATTTTCTCCTTGGCACTGAGAGAAGTGGTAGCGGATTGCATCTGTTTATATTTCAGCAGATTTGGTGCTTTGAAACCTGCTGAGTCATTAAGCCCAGAGATGGGGATCATGATTGATTGGGGTTCAACTGTAATTATGCAAGGGACTCCATTTAGAAACAGTTTTGCTTCCTGTGATTTAAACCAAAGCTGTTAAGCTGTTCATTTGACTTCAAAATTGCAAATCCAGGCAACTTTTAACATTTACTGAGTCATTTTGGTTTCCCTCTTTAACTTAAGATACAAATCTACATATTTTACTTTGAAATATAAGAGCCACCACTCTGTTCTATTAAAACATTTGTTAGTGTTAAGATGCTCCTCATTAATCAGAATATTATTTAAAAGTATTAATTTAGTAATTAATTCTAATAAGTGAAAATCAGATTGCATAAGAGTAAAAAAAGCATTTTTAATACAGATATGCCAGCCCTCTGAAAAAGTATCCCTGTTTACTGCACAGTGAATGTATTCAGTACTTGGTGAAGGCTCTTTTTGCATAAATTGGTGGCGAGACATGAAAGCTGTCAGCTTGTGGATCTGTTAAGGAAGCCCAGGTTGCTCTGTCTTCTTCTTGATAATATACCTCAAACTCTCTATTAGGTTTAGGTCAGATAGGTTTGCTTAGATCTAGCACAGTGATACCGTGGCCATTAAATAAGGTATTTGTACTTTAGTCAGTTTGGACAAATGCCTAGTCCTGGTGGAAAATGAACTCAGCCTCCCCATAAAACTTGTCAGCAGAAGGAAGCATGAAGCGATTTAAATTTCCTGGTAGAGGGCTGCACTGACTTTGGACTTGATCAAACACAGTGGACCAACACCAGCAGATGACTTGGCTCTGCAAGTCAGCCTCACTCATATATGTGCCTTTCTAAATGTTTGACTATAATTCCAGGAATATAAATCAGTAGTGGATAATTCGGGGCTTCATATTTTGCTTGACGTCCGCCCTCTTGTGGAAGTGGCTATATGCCACTTGCCCTTCTCTCTCAGTATCCTTTTGTCTTGTAGTGGAAACACACCATTTGAAAAAAATCTTCCTGCTTACTGTTTCTGTACAATTCTTCTCCTTAATTGCTACCAGATATCCCCCTCTCCAGCTTAGAGCAGAGAAAGAGTGAAGATATCCAGTTACTTCAGCAAAGAATCGTCCAACTGAAGCAGCAGATGGCAGGTGACTGCCAGCCGCCAGGTACAGCACCGCTTATGATCTGCATCTGTGGTTAAAAACAAACAGGCTCGTCGAGCCACTTTCTCATATTCATGACCTGCTGTGGTCTCATGCTGCAGGAACAGAGGCTTAGGTTGGTCGGGTTGTAATGGAGTTGCTAGGTGACCTTTTCCAAAACAAGTACAGTCAACCTGAGTCGTTGCTCAGCTCCAGAGGAATTAATATTCAAAATGTTATTTTGGGGCGATCCTTATTAAGGAAGATAAATTTAGCTTTCTGATCTTTGTTAGTTTTAGTGCTGAACTTTTCATATCATTTTACAAAATTCAGTCTATTGATACTCTTCTTAGTCAGTTTTGCTTCCTTGCAGCATGTCAACATTCGGAAAATGCAGCTTGAAAACATATTGAGCCTAAGCAAAGGTTGCCAGCTCATTGATATTTGCTCTGTGGTTTCTTCTAGTTTATGTCATCTGTAAGCTGGGTAATGACTCCCAGAAAGCAGTGCAGGTACTGGAGAAAATGAGTGGATCAGAACTGGACTGTATCACGGTGAAAGATGTCTGTGGAGGACTTATGGCTTGGGCAATGAAGATCGATCCAAGATTTCCACAGTATTGATGCAGTGTAATATTATTTGCTTGTAATAAACTTTTATGTTTTCCTCCTTTCGACTGTTTTTGTTCATATGCTGTCCATTTTACAAATGCCTTCAATGTCATCACTCTGTTTCACAATCTTTCACATGGAGAGCTATGATGGGCAAGTTCCCACATTTTGTTTTGTTTTGTAATAGACTGTGAGTAGGCAGCTGGATTAAGTGCAGGCATTGCAATTGCAACATCAAGTTTCTCTTCCTTTTCTTTTAAAGCCAGTTTTTTATCATAATTCTTAACTGTGGAGAGCAAATTTATCATATAATGTGATTAAATTCAGCCATATATATGTGGACTTCTATCTATTCTATTTTAAATCAAAATGAAGATTTCAGCAATCTAGAAGACAATTTATGCTATCTAAAGTTAACTTTTCAATTATCTCAAATGTTTTTCTCTCTGGGATGAATGATGTCAAATATATCATTCATCATCAAGTATGTTCTTGCCTAAAAAGGATTGTTGTTTATAGTCGTAAATTTCATTGAAGTTAGTGAAAATGAAAATGTTCCCCATACTTATGAAATAATCTTAAGTACGGAAAATGTCAGGGATATGAAGTATTTAAATGATATCTTGTTAAAAAGGTCTATTTAGACAACAGTCACTGAAATGTCAAATGCCCACAGTCATCTTACCAATTGTCCAATTTTTTGGCAAAATCTTTATTATAGTGTGACACAACAAAAAATTTCTGGAATATTTATGACATGGAATGAGAATAATTCATGGCTTTAAATTGTCCTACAAATGAAGCAGTTTGTTGAATTTGATTTTACTCTGTGGTATTAAACCAGGCTAAACACATATGCATGCCACACTTTTGAAAAATTTTAAACCATGTATCATTTTCCTTCCGCATCAGTTATGCACTACTTTGAATTGACCTTTCACATTCAATCCAAATACATAAAATACACTGTGCATATAATTCAAGCTCGTGTTTGTAACTTGACAAAATGCGAAAAAAGGTTGATAGGAATACCCAGTAGACTTGAATGATTAAAGGAAAAATCACTGCTCTTCCTATGCATTGCTATGGGCAGGCCCCAATTATGTTCGACGTATCTGAAATATCATGTGTGGAAAGTTGATTAGAAGAAACTGAATTATGGTTGTCTTCAACTCTCTTACTCAGTTTCTATTAAATGTTAAAACAGCTGCTTAAATGTTTAGGGATAATTCTTAAAACGGTGAAAGATAATTTTAAAGGTTGGCTTGTTCTGAGTAAACAATTTTTGAGAGCAGTTGTAGTTCAGTTTTAAGCTGTTATGGAAACGGGATGTGATCCGATTTTATGCCATAACCGTCTGCCATATAGCTGCCTCAAACTTTAGCTTTTTGACCAATTAGCACTATTTTGTTCTGTCAAACAGCAGCATGTGCAAGTGTTGAGACACATTAAAATGCATTTTCTTTGCTGTTCGCTGACATTTAGTGAAATCAACTTGACATGTTTTGTTCCAGTGTTACGTTAAACATCCTTTCCTTTGAAAAAGCAATGTACTAACCAATCCGGGTCATGTGGAGGATTTTTGTTCTTGGGACAGTTAAAATGAAATAACGGAAAAGGACCGCGCTTGCGCGCTGGTTTGATTACCCCCTCCCCTAGCGGAGGCGCCATTGCTTTACATGGACTGTAGTTCAAGTTTTCCTCTCCGCACATGGAAACTCACTTATGCGGAGATAATAAAAAGACTCCAATCCCCAGCGAGGACAACTACTCTCCCTCTTTTTTCATCCTCGCCAAACAGGGGGGAGTAGTCACAGCTGGAAGGATAATGAGATGCGCATGAATTTACAATCTGGAATAAGGGATTAGATAAACTAAATGGACCGCACGGTTCGTCTCGGCGAACCTGAATGAAGAATTTAAGCTGCTGTTCGTTAGTGGTAAAACGACGACCCTGCGCCTTTTTTTTGCGTGTGACGTCCAAAATCGAAAAAAAGAAAAAGAAGGGACCAAACTTCAGGCTTAGCTTTCTCTCTGTGGATGGAGTTGAAAAGTTTCATCTTCAGTTGTCTCACAATGGAAAGACAAGCGCCCTTCGCTGGAAGTGGAGGTAAAGTGTCATTTACTTCGACGGGTTTGGGCTGAAACAGATTTTTCAACGTACAGGGGGTTCCGGGGCAACAAAGAGGGACAGAAAGAGCAGATTTGGCGGCTTGTATAACTTGTTTTGCTGGCGTCCGCTCGGTTTAGGTTCTGCCAGCGAGCCGATAGAAAGTGGGAGGGGTGCAGATGTTCTGAAGCTTTGGGTCCAGATGTTTGTGCGGTTGCAAGAGGTCTAAACGTCAAGTTGAACTATCTCCCGCCTCTCCTTGGGACTCTAATGCTCGTTTAGAGATCTGAAGGATGAGGTAGGAACTAAAAAAGTTACAATTCTGACATTCTTACCATTTCAGTGGCTCATTTGTCAGAAAGTATCTACAAATTGATAACAATTGATATTTAACAAAGCAATGCCAGGCAACATGTTTTATGCTGTGCATAAACTAAAATCAAGCTTATAT
>CAEGAE010051343.1:0-99246 GCA_903067095.1 Girardinus metallicus
TATATATATATATATATATGGAGAGCTGTGTCTCATACTTGCAAACATCAACTCCCCTACCCTGAGATTTGGCTGGACGGATGTCTTCAGCACGGAGAGAAAAGATTGACCGAGGCGGCAGCCGGTTTGACTTGTCGACAGGGAGCTCAACAGAGGGGGGGGGAGAAAAAAAAAAAGTTACTTTTGGCTCCCCTTCCCCCCTCAGCCTCTTTTCTAGTATTCTTTTTGCATAGAAATGTATAGGAGGGTCAGTTGGTCAGAGGAGAGCTACTGGGTCTGGTTAGGGATGAGGAGGAGGTTACAGGGTAGCAGCCGGGCAGAGGGTGAGAAGCAGCAGCTCGGAGCGACACACACCTGCATCCCCCGCGTCTGAGATTACTTTAACTTTTACACGTCGAGATTACTACCTGGAAGTACTAACGAATACTGTTGAAAACAAAAAAGCACGAGCAGTTCAACACAATCATTAACGGTCTGTAGTATTGATCCTCGTTTTGCATTCAATACACAGGATGAGCGTACAGAGGCACCTCCGACCAAAGTGTTTCTGCATATGAACAGTGAAGGGCTAGTTCAGCAGCCAGGTATCATGTAGACCACTGCATGTAGACTAATCATAAAACAAACAAACACACATTAAACAAAAACAAAGGTCTTCTCCAAACAATACAAAGTACACTGGCAAAAAATTCCAGGAATATGACTCTTACATCTTCCAGCTAAAGTGATCTTTGTGTAAAAGGACTGAGAGGCAGAGGAGACGGTGGGACGACCCCCACTTCCTGCTCCCGGTTGGAGATGTGTGGCAGAGAGAAAGAGAGAGAGAGCCGTGATTGGCCAGTCTTTGAGGAGCCCAGGAGGAGGTTAGGGTTAGGCACTCAGTGGACACACACCCCACACACCCCCCGCTTCCCGGATCCACTCCGCACCTTCCCGACTGACACCTGGAGTCTCGTGCCTCCAGACCAGAACAAGGCTAATGATTTTGGAGTAACAGTGATGTTCACATTAAAAACCGTTCAGTTTTTTTTTTTTTTGTTGTTGTTGTTGTCCCCCCCACTACTATTTCTTCGCCTCAGAGTCAGTCGCGCTTCCCTTCATCCAGCTAACGGAGGAACGGCGTTTCCATGGAATCGATACAGTACGTAGAGGAGCAGGAGGTTTGCAAAGTTTCTGCTGCTCTTTCTGTTTTGTTTGTTTTTTCCTTCTTGATTTATTGGATTGCAGTTGAAGTGATTTGCTCTTCATAAGTGCTATGCTCAAACCCTTTGAATTTATAAAAGTCTTAAGTCTCTTCTGTTTGTACAGTACCAAACGCAAGGAACACTCGTAGGTCTACTGCATTAGGAACCGCCCTCCCCCCCTTCACCTCTAATTTGGTATTGTGCCAAGATAACCAGAAGCGTCCAATCCCGCTGCGGTTTCAGTCTGTGTTGGGTGTGGCTGTGGCGAGCAGAGAGGAAGTTTGCATCGTTCTGCAGTTCTTTCAGTACAGTTTGCAGCTCCTCCTCCTCCTTCCTCTTTGCTTTAGAGTTTTTTTCTTTTATACCCCCCCCCCCCAACAGCTTTGCAGGGATTGGAGGCCTGGAAAGGAATCAATTGTTTTTTGTTTCTCAAAAGTAGAGGGGTGGGAGGGGTTTTGAAGTTCCAAAGTCATTTGCTGAAATCAGCAACAATCATAAAAGAAAATAAAAAAAAAGATAAAAAAAAAAAAACAACCCGGCTCCGTATGGAGCATGGACGGAAGAAAGGTTGATGGTGTATATTGCACAATGTAACTGTCACATCGAAGTAAAACTGAGGAGTTTCTTTTTCTGTTTGTCCTCTGAAACAGAAAAAATTGGCAGATCGGCGACAAACAGAGCAAATAAAAGATTCGACAAAAGCACCAGTAAGCGACTGGGATCCAGGCTTCAGGTGATGATTAGATCCAACCGGACGTAACGCGCGCAGCAAGGTTCACGGCTGTAATCTTCTCGCAGCTTATATCTTGTGATAAATGACAACAAGAGAGGAAAATAAGAAACGGCAGGGTTTCACACGTAAAAAGTCTACAGCTTGTGCAAACCCTGCGTTTGAGACGAGTTCAAGGATCTGAGCGGGTGATTGGTAGCGCCAGTCAGGCGGTCCGGAGCTCTTCGCCGCCTCCTGGACCGCTCGTTGGCTCAGAGGTGAACTGTGCAAGATTTCAGCTAATTCTTCACTTACAAAAAAACCCCACAAAAATAAGAATAAAATCAGGTGGCTTGGGAAGGTCCTGGGCCAGAGAGCACTTAAGGTTAATATTAGTGCTGAGAAACAAACATCCACAAAACAAGTAAAGGTCTTTGAACAACATCATTGGCCATGGATACGCTGGGAATGGTTGGTTTCAGTGTTATTTTGGGAGGATTTTCATTTGTTTGCTCATAAAAAAAGAAGAAAAAAAAGTCTCAGGTGGCAGCTTTGATTGCTTCTTCTAAAAACACTTTGCGCAAAATGTTGTGTATACTTCTGGAAAAACTTGGGGGGGAAAAAAAAACACCTACAAGGGATTTTTGTTGTGATCAATTCCAGTTTTAGATGCTGAAACTGAAATCCAGTTTGTTTCTAGAAAATACTGAACGGAGACAAAAAAAACTTAAAAATAGATTAATGAAACAGAAAGAGGACCGGGGTAAAGCAGAGGCATTGGGGGTCTGCAGTCTTTGTCAGGGACCCTCAGCTTTCTGATTTACAATTCACAGTTTGAAACAGTTTCTCTTGATACTGATTATCGCCACATGATTTGCTTGGGTTTTGCTCTTGCTCATTTCAACCATTTTTTTTTTCTGTTTTGGACTTTTCTTTCGCTTCTGATCCGACCCCCACCAGCAGCTGACACAAGAGGGTGCTGATTGGGTATCGTGGCGTCGCCCTCTACATGGACTCTCCGCTCAGCAGATCTCCAGGCAGCAGGGTGTTAATGGGGGTGGGGCTCCCGATCACGCGGGCGTCCTCTCCGTTGGGCGGCCCCCATAGGCTGGAGTACTGGGGGACTCCGCCCCACAGCAGGTCGCTCCCGCTGGCCTTGCTCCCACCGCCGCCGCCGCCACTGCTCCACTGGCCAATCGAGTGGGACTGGGAGTTCCCACCCATCCGATTTTGATTGCTTCCTGGGTTAGCGTGCCAGCTCGTGGTGGTTGCCCCCAGCGACTGGCCTTGTGCAAAGAAGCGGTTGACGTCCTCCTCCCCGGCGAACTCCGCCAGGATGGTGGTGTTTCCAAGCACACACCTTCCAGCACAAAAACATCAAAAAGTACGATGGAGTATTAGTGACACGCTAAGAAAATTAGAAAGATAAAATTCAGAGAATAATGTCATAATATTACCAGAATAAAGTTGAAATAATATGAGAATTGTAGTATCATGAGAACAAAGTCATAATATAACGTCTTTATTCTTATGTAATTTCAACTTCATTCCTGATTGATTTTGCTGAAATATGCTGCAGAAATGGTTGTTTAATTTCCTGGAAAACTACAAGTAGAATGATTTTTCTTGAGAACTAAATAACTAGAGTGGGTCTTTTCTTTAATTTCCAAAGTGTGAGCTGTTGCAAAATTCACTTGTATGAAAGTGCACCTGATAGCAGCATGACTTCCCTCCTGCTCCTCTTTCATGTGACTGTCACTAACAGAAATATTAATGGCTGGTCAGAATGGAAAAGATGAAGTGCTCCAAACATGGGAAAACACCAAAATGACAGCAAGAACTTGAGGTTTCCCTCAAGTCTTCCTTATTTTCTTTTCTCTATTCCAGCAGCTTGTCTCATTTTGAAAACATGCAGTGAGAATAGTGAATTTCCCTGTTTTACAGAAGCTTTCAAAAAGCTATATATAGCCACTGAACTTTTTCACATTTTGTCACATTACAACCACAGACTTTAACGTATTTTATTGGGTTATGTTTGACGGAACACAACGCCGCACACGATTCTGACCTGTTTTCAAACACACTAAAAAATATATTCATATCCTCCTGAGTGAATATTTTGTCAAATTATTTTTTGTCTTTTGGGAGTTATTCCTCTACCAGCTTCCTCAACATAAGGACATACGTGTATTTTTTGCAAATTCTTTGCAAAACTATCTCAACCTTAGTCAGATTAGGTGGAAAGCTTCTATGGAGATAATTTTTCACATCTTGCTAGAGGTTCTCAATGGGATCTAAGTTTGAAGTTTGACCGAGCCATTCTAACGTAAATATTCTTAGATGTCTGTATGTTTATGGTCATTATCCTAAACATGTCAGCCTTTAACTGGTTTTCTGTCAGGGTACAGTTGTATTTAGCTTAGAATGATGCTGCCACTACCACAGTTTGCTGTGAGGATGATGCTTTAATATAATGTGAAGCTAGTTTTCTGCCATAGAAAGCATTCTGCCTGCAAAAAAGTTGGATTTTAATTCTATCTGACCAGAGAATCTTTGTTGTGTCCCCTATAGAAACTGTGTAGGGGACAGTTTCCCCCTACAGAAACTGTGTCCCCTACAGTGTCTGTAGGGGACACAGAAACTGAGATTTATTGAGTGTTGACAGATTCTTTCACCTGAGCAGTGGATCTGTAGCTCCTCCATAGTTACCTTTGAGGTCTTGAACAACTTTTTGATTTATGCCCTCTGAAAGTGACAGGCTGCACTATGTTTCATTTTAGGGTGCGAGAGTAAATGGGCCACAAATATGCACTGTTATATGTTGATCTGTAACATAGAATCCCCCAAAACACACCAAATTTCAAAGTTGTGACACACACAAAAAAAAAAGTTCAAGTACTTTAAATTGAGGAAATGTACTTCCTCTCTCCCATCCCTGTTCAAACTGCCTTCCTGCTGTCTGAGACAGGAAGCTGTAACACAGCAGTTCTCAGTGACCTCCAATGCTAACGCTGCAAACTGAAAGAAGCTTACATGTGCAGGGACTTCTGGGCCTTGGCGGCCTCGTCCTTGGAGCTGTAGCGCACCACAGCGTTCCCCTGAGTCAGGTTGAGATGGAATGTGATCAGGGGGCCGTGCTGCATGCACAGGGTCCTCAGAGTCGAGCCATCGATCTGACACACACAAGAAAACAAAACAAAACAAAAATAAAAGAGGACTTTATTGCAGATTTTTCAGTTAGTTTACAGCTCTACCTCAGATGAATCCTTATGTAAGAACAGAAACGTACCTGTGGGGTGAGATTCCTCAGCACCAGCCAGCTGCTGGTCCTGTTGGAGCTGTCGGTGCTCCATGTGGTTCCCTCTGCAACAGAAACACTCAGTTCTTCAACTGCGGCTACTCCAGAGAGCACTTTAGTAGAAATTAATTGGTTTTAACATAAAGCATATGTGCAGATTTTTTTTGAAGGCTGCTTAAGGTCAAAGAAGCTGTCATATACTTCACTGCGCAGCTCCTGTCTGCGCTACAAAAACACAAAAAAATAAAAGCAGGTCTTCCTATTCCTGCATGACACTAGATGTTTCGTGTCACAAGTACAGAGATGGTAAACCCCAAAATGTCAGTTTAACAGGGTGTGTTCTGCTGACATTTTGAAAGCGAGTGATGTGAAAACTGCACCTGTGAACAGAGCCTCCACCTCCTCAGTGGAGGATGAGCTGGGTGGGTGTGAAACAGATCAAATAGAACATGATTTATGCTGATATTTCTGCTGACGGGTTTGAAGGAAATCTAACGGATCACAAGGTGTGTTTTTATAGCTGGAAAGGATTCAGTGAACTGTTTGACTAACTTTTAAGTAATCCACAGTAAAGTATATTTGCTTAAAGCTCTTAATGTGAAGGTCTGAATGGAGGAACTGTCTCAGTTTATTTGTCAACTAAAAGATAAAAATTAAACTAATAGTTTTACTCTGACATTATTCTGGCTTTTTTTTTTTTTTTTTTACCAAATAGACTAAACGCCACTACAGTATTAGGCAAATAATAATACATTATGTCACTATGGTAACCATTAAAAACAGTAACAGCAAAGGTAGTTTGTGGAGCTGAAACTATTAATATCGTTAGATTTGACTGGCATCAATCTAACACAATTTAGAGATGTAGACTGCATGAAAAACATCAGAAAATGAATAAAAAGAAAGGAAGACCTCTGTTAGTTTAACCACTTCATAGTTTAACATAATTTATATGCTGATCGATGCATGCATGTGATGGGAGTTTAGTGTAAATGACAGTTTGTGCTCACCAGAGGAGTAAGTGGCACTCCAGCCTTGAGCCAGTCCCAACGAGCTGCCGCCCCAGGTGGAGGAGGGCTTGGTGTTGGTGAGACCAGGCGGGGGCCGGGACGGGGCCGTGGTGTTGCGCGGGCCCTGAGGAACCTTCCACAACTCATGGGACAGGGAGGCTTGGCTCTGAGCAATGGGCCCCGGGGACCAGGTAGACTTCATTTCAGTCAGTTTACCTTTACATGGAAATAAGAAAACGGGAAGAAAAGGAGAATAGAGTTAAGCATAGAGGGAAAACCAAGCTAGGTTAGCTGCGACATGTTATGCTTGATATTTAGAACCGGAACTCAAAAAGCAAAATAAACCTCCCCTAATGAAATATTGAAGAGCATAAATGTGACTGTATTCTTCTAAAAGTTTGAAAAAAATAAAACAAACTCAGATTTTTATAAAGTAAATTGTTCATGCAATATAAAATACTTGCTTGTGCTGCTTCACTTAAAAACACTCAAACTTCTATAACAAAGACACTGTAATCTCACAGGGGGAACTCGCTCTTGGTTTCACAGATAGAAAATTTAAAAACAGGTAAGCAAAAAAAAAAAGTGAAGAGAGAAACCCACAAATTGTTTTTACACACAGACACAGAACACACTAGGTAAGGGTGTGGTCCTGATGCAGGGACTGGATGGGTGAGGCTTGTTTTGTGGTTTGTGATCTGCAGCACAGATTGTTCACAATCACATCAAAGATGTTGTCTGGATTTTTTTTTTTTTTTTTTTACTAGTATAAGTAAGAAGAAACACACAAGTTAGGGTTTGGGAAAGGTTTAGATGTCTACTGGACGAGTACCTGAGCTCTCTCCATCACTGGACAACAGACTGAAAGAGCTAGACAAGTTACTGATCGGCCAATCGCTGCTGGTGGGAGGCAGAGAGCCATTTCCCAGTGGAGAGACTGGGGAAGTGGCTACATTATTGTGGAGACCGTGGTGTTGTGAGCAAAGACAGACAACAGAAATAAGATTTTAAAAAAAGTTAAAACAAAAGAAAATCATTCATGATGCACACAATATGGAGTTCTGAGATGTAATGGAGGTAACAGAAGGACAGAGTCGCTAACGATTGAGGCTTCGCTCCATACCTCCGTTCCTGTCCCGCAGCAGGTAGCGGTTGACATCGTGGATGTTTGTGTTGATGGTGGGACCGCTGGGGACGCTGCCAGGGGTCATGTTGGGGTCATTCTCAGGGTCAATATTCTGAAGGCCCTTCCATGGCACGCCTGGGCAGAACTCTGAGGAATAACAATCATTGATGAGGATAAATAAAAAGTTTACATAAACAATTATATATTTTTTGATAACATTGACTGCTCTAATGGCTTTTACAATGAGCTAAAGAAGTCTAGAGACGTCAACTCTGTAATCATTTAAAATTAAAATCCATGACTGCTTTCTCACAAACATACTGTTTTCAATATTAATAATGTATAACTGTAATGTATCACTCATTGCTGAAGGTTAGAAAAACATATTTTTCAACTTTTTGAAAAAGTTCTTATAGTTTTAAGAACTATAACAATTATAATTCTTAAAAACAAATCAAAATCAGAATCTTTCCAATTGGTCACATCTATTTTTTTTTTCAATCATAATTATAAAGTAAATAAAAATTGGTAACCAGGGCAAAAAGAAAAAAAAAACACTAACACAGGAGGCTGAATTCTGGTTACATCACTATTTAGCTTTTAAAGAAGCGATTTGAAGAAACATCGGTGGAAAGTTCAACAGTTTCTTTCTTTGGCTGGAGTTCCTCGAGTATTTCCGGTGAGGTCTGACCTGATTATCCTCTTTTTTGCATTCTTATAGAGCTAGTAGCATTTATTCAAACTAATATTTACAGCCTGAATAAAGTGGAAGTCTTTCATTTTTATCAGATTTTTCAGGTTTTGACCTGGCAGCCGGGTCAACGATCAGAGCAGATCAAAACAAAACCGGCTGGTTTTTGTCGCTTGTCGAGTGACTGCTGCAACATTATGTTCAGTCACGTAAACAAGCTTCCTTTCCTGTGTGCATGTCAGTGGTGGTTGGGGTTGCTGAGGTTTTGCTACAGAAGTCCAACCTGTTGAAGGCCCTCCTCACCACCTTGTTTCCCCCTGCCTCTAAAGAGTTGAGGTGTTGAGTGAGGGCCTCAAACGTTGCACACAGTTTGCAGTTCAACTCTGCAGCTGCAGGTTTCACTGAGGACATTCGCCATGTCATGAACTAAACTGAATTTGCATATTGTTAAAGGATCTGGATATGAAGTAGTTTCGCTTTCGCCAACAGTCACATAATTGATGATCAGCTTTTGTTCCAGAAGCAACTCAAAAATGTAACTGAAAAAAGAAAAATCTAAGTCATCATCACAAAGTTTTAAAATGTGTGTGCGCTCCTCACCTGGAGGCCAGTTAATGTTGGCCCCATTTGAGATCTTTTCATTGGGGCTCTTGCCTTGGCCCCAGTTGTCAGGAGGCACCAAAGGGCTGCTGGGGGACTCTGAGTTCGAGATTAGATTGTAAGGGCTGTACGAGTCCTCCAGCTGGGGGGGCTTCCCTGGGGGTCCAAGGGTAGAGGCAGCAGATATGGCACCTGAAAGGAAAGTAAGTATAGACGAAGACAAGTTTTTATACCCATTAAATTAAAATTTGAGCTTCACAAAAGGAATTCACAAAACTCAGTGAAATGACCACATCTAAAAGTAAAAATTCAAAATATTTTAATATACATATCTTTTGTATCAGACTGATGCACACTAGTGTACACATATGGCCCTGCAAAACTGTTATACAACTGATGCAATAAGAGTGCAAAATGATCTCAAATTGGAAATTCCTTAAGATTATTGAAATTTTCAGTACTTTGTTGCTCTAAATTGCAGAAGACTGTGCATAAAAATACACAAGCATTTAAACATAATATTTATTTATGGTTATTTTCTGAATATAATCAGAAAAAAAACATAAATATCCATACCCATTAAACACTTTCACATTATAACAAAATCATCAATGCATTTAATTAGAATTTTAACTGACTCTAGATGTACATCTGAAAGGCTCAGTCAAAGTCCAGAGCAACATCCAATCAAGTCCCTGAAGCAAGACTTGAAAAGAAAAATTCATAGATTTCTACAATCTCATGTATTTATTTTATATCACAATTCTGTCCTACATTGTGTTGGTCTGTCATGTATTTAAAGCAGTAAGTAAATTGCTTTTCCCATCTTTTTGAAACATACCGTGCTTATTATTAAAGTTATTCTCCAAATTTGAAGAGTTGCCAGAGAGGTTGTCCATAGAGTTAGTGTGTGTCCACTGGGACAAGCGAGACTGGGGCTGGGGGGGCTCCTTTAGGGACAGACCCCCAACGTCCATGCCATTTACATTCATGTTTGGATTCAGTCCAGCTGCAGAGAAAACACATGTCACTTTAAAATTATACTATTATGCATGACTCTTTGCACAAACATCTGTGTATAAAACTATATTTTAGCTCAAAGCAAGTTGACAGCAGCTTGATCATGTTCTTTTTTTCTTAGTAGGTTTATTAGTCAGTCATTTATTGAACTTTTAATTTTTTATTATAACAAATAGTTTTTTTATTTTTAGAATTAGTTTTAAAAAGAAAAACAACTTAAATCTGACTTCAACATTGCATTGTTTTCCATAAGAACTCACAAAGAGGGTAGGTGCTGTAGGCATTGGGCGAAGATGGAGGCTCTTTGGTGTGCAGTGTGTCAACGAGGCCCGGAGCCTGGTGTGGGCCTGCGAAAGGGTCCAGGGTTGATTTTCCGGAGCCAGGAACTCCAGCAGGGCCACCAGGGGGGTGCAGACCGGCGGATGAAGAGGACGAGGAGGAATGCGAGGGAAGCTGCTGCTGCTTCATCAGCAGCGCCTGGTACAGCTGACGCTGGTGCTGCTGGATCTGCTGCTGCATGTTGGTGATTGTACGTGCAACCTGAAGAAAGAGAGAACGATGGACAAAGTAATGTATTATAAAAAGAAAATATTGAATTATACATAAGAACACAAGAGTTTGCTACAGAAAGAGTACAAAAGAAATGCCAAGTCAGGGTGTTGGGTGTGTCACTATGGAAACAATTTTAGGGAGACGCTACTATGGTTTTGGTCATTTAAGACCCACGCTATAAAAAAAAGTTAAAAACTATTGAGCAGTTTCTTTGAGCAGTAAAGACACTTCAATAATTAGTATTTAAAAGATTGTGTTGTGACATAGGATCTTTCCTTTTTGCCATTAGAGCAACATGTGACATTTGAAGTTGTGCCATAGCCATGGGAGACAGAATCTCCATACAATCACACAACATAATGAATTATGAAATATTGTATTTCTGTGAGAATGCACATGTTGACTCACTTGCTGCTCCTGTTGCCTAATGGGGCCGGACACATTGCGTTGCGCCTGCATCATCTGCTGCTGGATTTGTAAACGCTGGTATGCCTGAATGGAAAGAAAAAACAAATAAATAAATGAAAATAAAGCAATGCAAGGAAGGCTCAAAACATGCTTAAATAATCAAATCTTTGTATTTAACACAATAATTTATCTAGTTATTGTTTTTTTTTTAAGGGTTAATGGAATGAATGGAATCTAACGCTGCTGTCATATATTTTGGAGTTCCACAGCGACGTAGTTTGAGGCCAGTTTGATTTCATTAATGTCGTATGTCTTATGCATGCAACTATGTTGGGAAAAAATATTACAAAATACATTTTACTGAACCATTTAATTAGCCATTTAGTTCTATATTCAGACGTTTTCAACTTCTCTCTTTGTCACTTTTTAGTCACTGTTTTAGTAAAAACGTGATATTTAAATCAGCTTAATTTAGTGTCTTTCTTAAAACCATTTTCTTCCTCTTTCCTTGTCAATACTTTGATTAAACTACAGATATCCCGTGGCTTCACATGTTAAATGCCGTAGTAAGAATTTGCAGCGAATACTCTCGAAAGGACTATTCTTTATACTTTTACTCTTAATAAATGGCAGGTTCATGCTCTCTGCTTTCTTTGCTCGTTTTCTGCCACAGGCAAAGTGTCTTATTTTTCTAAAATATCAATTACAGAACTTGTAATCAATTAATCAATCAAAATGACTATGTAAAGTCTTTTAACTACAAATATTGCAATACATAAAAGTTTCCTGTGTGTTGTTATAGGTAAAAATCTAGACAAGAAGAGTCATATTTGGTTTGTTTCAAGTAAAATATCTGAATGGAATTATTTGTGAATACAAAATGTAGCTCATTACATGTGCTTAATATTTGTTGACTAGTTTGTTCAACAATAACTTATAAATTGCAACTGTGCATAGGCCATCATATACTCTCTGTTCAGTTGTTATGTATAAAATTCTTTACACAAGGGAGGTCTGTCTTGTTCTGTTATCTGTGTCTAGTTCTTTGTTATGAGTTCTTTCCAAATATACATTTTATATTTATTACATTACATTCAGCTTCCTTTTTTAAGTTGGCACTAAGTATGTTCACATGCATTTTTTTTTCTCTGTGTATTTTTAATATGGTAATTAGTGGTTTTACCAAACCATTTTCATTTTAACTTCAACAGTATTTTTTTTATTCTTATGAACTGTAATAAATAGATTTTGTGCATTTGTGTACCAGCTTTGCTTTAAATGCAATGAATGAAAAGCAACAGAAGCCTTACCATTTGCAGTTGCTGAAGTTGGTACAACAGGGTCATTTGTTGAGGGTTTATTGGTGAGGTTAAAAGTGCAGGGTTAAGACCAATGTTTTTTGCTGCAAACTGCAAGAGTTGTGCTTGGACCTGACAGGAGCAGAGGGATGAGGAAGGAGGACAAAAAAGAGCTTTAAAAACGGCAACAGCAAAACACAACAGCTCCATCTAGAGGGAGAATCAAACTAATACATCAGTTTTTAGAATCTTGGGAATGTAACGGTCTGTACTCCCAGAACAAAATTATTATATATAATATATATCTATGTATACATATGTTAAATGTCATGTGTCTACCTGAGGGGAGAGAAACTGAGGCACTTGAGCACGTAGACTAGGCTGGGAGGAGCTGAGAGGTGGCACTGGTGGCTGAGGAGGCTGCTGCTGCATTGCCCGGGTTTGTGCTGCTCCATTACCGCCAAACATTCCATTGGGTATCTGAAAGTACAGCAGATAACAACCCAGAAACATTCGGTTAGATTTCACTTACACAAGTATTTAATAAAGCACAAACAAATTGACTAAAATGCTGAGCCGGTCAACAAATCCATTTAACAGTAATTTTAAAAGCACAGAAACTAAGAAGGAAGGGAAAAAAAACTGACAATAAAGGTGCTGCCAATGTTGTTAACGACATACTTTTAAAAATATTTGAATCAAAGAATAAAATAAATCCAGAAAAATTAAATATTTCTAAAAAAAAAACAAAGATGGTAAACTGTATTAAATCTGAGCATATCTGACCATTTCGAGCAAACAAAAGAAACAGAAAATGGTCAGTAAAACCATTTTCTGTCTGGTCTTTATAGGACTGATTAGATCATTCAATGAATTGAGTGAATGCATTTAAAGTCAAAAAAACACACTCAAAAGCTTGGAAAACTAATATTTATCCATCCATCCATTTTCTAACACCCTTGTCCTTAGTGGGGTCAGGAGGGCTGCTGGTGCCCATCTCCAGCTAACGTTCCGGGTGAGAGGCGGGGTCACCCTGGACAGGTCGCCAGTCTGTCGCAGGGCAACACAGACCAATTAACCTAACAGTCATGTTTTGGGACTTTGGGAGGAAGCCGGAGTACCCGGAGAGAACCCACCATACACAGGGAGAACATGCAAACTCCATGCAGAATCGAACCCTTTCTTACTGCAAGGCAACAGCTCTTTTTAATTTATATGCAAATATAAAGACTAAAGATCTGTATATTTTGCATTTAACTACAATTTTGTATTGATACAAAATGCTTAGGCAAACTATTGGTAACCTTTAACTTTATTCACAAAAGTATGCAGTTTTTCACTATTCTAATCCCAACACAAAATAAATATAACCGTTTTTTGTTCTGATACAACACTGATATCTGATTATACTGTAGTGCATAATTTAAGCACAGTAAATATTTCAGGAGATTAGATTAGACTTGGAATACATATTTTAAGTACAGCTTGTAATATACAGGAGTTTTATTTTCTCTTCTTATCTATTTGGAAACAGTAGCCTACATTATATATTGAAATAGAAAATGCTTCTTCTATTGTACCTGTCTGTTGTTCAAGTTTTGCATGGCCAGCCCCGGATTGCCCTGTCCCAAACCCTGCCCAGGAAGGCTACCGTTGGCCAGGGGGAGCTTCAGGCTGGGGGAAGGCAAAAATGGTGACGGGGGAGCGTCATCTGACAAGACGCCATCCTGGAGAACAAACAAACCCACGACCGATCAGAACGGAGAAAGTGAGAACAACAAAATAAAACTTTTTCTCATCATTTCTGTGTAAAGACTGCTCTGGTAATTGTTTTCTCACCTTGTCAAGAAATGTGTTGCGGTCAGAGGGGTCTTTGGAGAGAGCTGAGGGCCGACACACTAGGGTCTTGTTCATGCCATTGCTGTAGTCAGACATCCCCAGACCCCGCTTGTCTAGGTCTGTCTTCTTCTCCAAGAGAGCAGCTGCAAGGAGACAGAAGAATGGTGGGAGACAGCTAGGGTTAAAATCAGTTTCTCAACATAAATCATTGGCAGTATTTAGCAGTTTTTAATTTACCTAAAATGAAGAAAGTGTATAATTTTGGCAGTAAAGAGAAATATTTTAAACTTACTCATGGCTTGGTCAAGGTTCATGTTGTTGCTCTTCAAAGCCTCCTCAGCAGGGTCTCTCTGTAATACGAGAAGAATATGTGATGCATTTTCTAATCAAAAACCTGTTTTTCCCAACTAATTCAAAGCAAAATTACTAAAACAAAACTGCATAGAAAAGCAGCGATCAGTGTTGTAGTCAAGACCACCTAACCCGAGACCAATACAAGACCAAGACCAGAGTGTATCGAGAACGAGACAAGACCAAGACTTTTAGGGTCCGAGACCAAGTCAAGACCAAGACCAGCGCCCCGCGCTACATGACACAATAAAATGTGAAATATGATGAAAATTGCTAATCAAATTGATCTGAAAGACTCACATTCTCTTCCCATAAAAACACCTAGATATTAAATACTTAGAGCTGAAATAAAATTAACCAATATTAAAAGCAGACTCTTTGTTCTGCTTATCTAAAAAGATAATGCCATGGGCTATTGCCCATATCATTCATGTCAGAAATCACCACTATCTGCACCATTAAACATAGCAATTGAGGCAATGCCCTGACGGTAAACAACTCTCAACTATGAACACTGACCAAAGAGCAACAGGCAAGAAGTAACCAAGCACAAGGCGCTCACCATGTCTGTTCTCACCCTCTCTCCCACTGCATGAAGCCAGGCAGCACAATGCTGTAATGTTTGCCATCATGGCAGACATTACAGCTGCCACTTTGAACAAAAACAATCAAAGAGCAATGTGCATGCTCTTAGTGCTCTTTCGTTCTTGTGTTTTATATATTTGCTAATTAAATAAAAATGAATGTATATAATTAAATAACATAACGATAGCTACTGCAGTGTACACAGGGCATTACAAGAACAAAGAACGGCTCTCAGTGAGGCTCCAGTCCTGTCTACTTAGTAAAGAGAAGTTCAGAAGACTCGGATTGTTTATGAATGTCACATCACTATATTGCAGACCTTTGGACATAGTGTTGTCCCATATGTGCGACACATTAGTCAACACCTCCGCACAATAATTCAGCGCAGTGAGTGACTTTTTTTTTTCATCACAAATATTATGTGTCTCTGTACAGCTAGTTCACGATCCAAGGATTTCTTATGACGAAAAAAGTTAGACGTAGTCCCCACCGTCTGTGAAAGCGAAGCGCTGCTGAATTAGTTGTCGCCATCGGATTTCTTATGATTTATGCAGCGCATTTCTATTTCTGACGGTTAGACAAACATCTTCTGCTGCTCAGAAAACGCAATGGGGTGAGTAACAGAAACATGTAATTGGAAAGTCACGTTATTGCTTGGATTTTAATCAGTGCATTTTGCATCCAGTGAAAACAAACATGTTAACAAATAAACTGGACAGTTTGCTGTAAGTTTAATGATATTTCAACAGTTGCGGTCTTGACTGGTTTCGGAATAAAATTCCGAATCCTCAGCGCCCGAGACCGTGACAAGACCGAGACCAAATGCGGTCGAGTCCGAGAAAAATGGTCTCGAGACCAGGGCCGGTCTCTAGTACTACAACACTGGCAGAAATGCAACTGCATGTACTTCTTTTTGGGGGGGATCAAAATAACTACTTCTACCTCAGATTTTGCTATATATTTTGTGTACTTAAACAATGCAGTCATACCGGAAAGCCCATGTCAGTGAGCTGTTTGATCAGACTGTTCATGATCCAAGCCTCATCTTGCTTGCTGCCGATCTTCCCCTGTGAAATACCAGCGAAAAACCCGTCAATGCATTTCCACTAACGCTTCCATCAGTAGAACAACATGCATAACACAGAAGTGTTTCACAAGTGAAGGTTGTTCTCTGACCTTGCCTGGACACTTTTTGGGCCCGTTGCCCCAGGAATTACAGGAGGAACCGCTGTCCTGCGATGTGGGACTATTCCATACATCCCCATCCTCAGTGTCCCATTGGCTGGTAGACATGCTCATTTCTTCTCCATTTCCCCAGCCATCTTGCATAGGTTTGGGGCCTAAAAACATGCATTGAATGTATAAATGAACAATAGTTACAATAGCAACAACAAAATAAACCTTAAGGTTCTCATTTTTCATTAATCTCATATTAACATGATTCATTCTGTTTCCAAAAAGTGTCAAGCAGGTTATTCTTAGTCGGTCCACTAGGTGCCACTGTTGCCATTTGCCATCTTTACCTTTCCCAGCAACCCTTCTATAATTTCAAACAGTTTCGCCCAGCAGTGAAAACAACCACAACCTATTGATGCGTAGAATTGCTTTAATCTTAGCAACACACCACTCAAGGAACATCAACAAACACCTTCTGACTACAATTTGAAATCCCTGAAGTAAAAAAACACATGCATACACATTTTGAGTGTCATCCTGAAGACTAAATCTCCAGCAAATTTCCAGGTTACATATACAGCAAAGTTAAGAATATATAACTTTAGCCAAAAGCAAAATGTTTGTCAAATAGTTTACCTGATTTGCAAGGTGCAGAACCTGTGTGTCCATTTGACCTCACGTAAGGGCCAGGTGGCTCATGGCCACCGTCTCCCCATCCTCCAACACTACCTGGGGGTTTCCCCCAAGCAGATGTACCATTGTCAACAGCTGAAGTTGGAGTTGCTGGCTCTCCCCACGCAGGCTCCGGCTTGGGCTGGACACTGGGAAGCTCTCCCCAACCTGGAAAAATTGTACATTACTTTAGAAAAAGAAAACGGAGCTTAAAAGAGAAGTCTTGGTTCACATCTTGAATCATCATATCTTATTACTATACATAAGATCTTACCTCTGGTAACCAAAACCAGGCTTCTACTTATCTACCTTATCTGAGTATTCGTTGCACAGGCTTATTGGAACTGACTTCTTAATTTATAAATGGGATACCGCAAGGTCTTATGAAGACCCATATTTATACTGCCCAGGAAATAGGATGATAATGAAGGAAAAAATAAACTTCAACTGAGAATAAAGGTTAATTTTCTAGATCTTAAGCATTAGCCAGAAAAAACTATTATAAATATTTTCAAAACTTTTATCATTTTTAATATAAAACTATAATCAAATGCATCGTTTGAGGTGTTTAAAACAGTTTTTAGTACCTGGATTTGCAATGGGCGGTCTACCCTGGGGTCCCCCAGCTGGATGAGAGGCAGCATTATTTGGTGACCCATTGTTGTTTCCTTGGTTCAGCATGTGAGTTGGGGGCTGGCCATGGTGAGAATGGTGGTGCATGTGGTGAGAGTGATTGTTGTTATTATTGATCATTGCTACTGCACCATTCTTGCTGGGTGGTGGGCCACTGTTGCCTGGGTTGTTATTTGGATTGTTGCGATCCCACATGTTGACAGTCTTGCTGTAGGCATTGGGATCACCCCAAGTTGATGTTCCGTCATCGATCTCCATCTTCCGGCGGATGGAGGGAGGAGAGGGCTCCTCCCAACCGGTGGGCTCCATGCCTGGCTCCTGCTTGCTAACGTTTCCCCAGCCAGGGTTGCTTTGCTTCACTGAGCTAGGACCACCCCAGGAACCAATGCTGACACATCCTCCACTACCAGTGCTGCTGCCACTGCTGCTGCTTTCTTGGGGCTTTGCAGAGCCCCAGCCTCCCTGCACTGGGCCACTGGCGCGTGGGGTCTCTCCCCAGTTGCTGTTGCTCACAGCAGGAGTAGGTTTCCCCCAGCTCCCACCTCCTCTGGTTCCACCTCTCGGGTTTTCATTCCATCCACTGCTTTCTCCATTACTTCCTTCTCCTTCCCACATGCTGCTGGAGGAACCATTTTTCTTCATATCTGGGGCCCCCCACTCACCTGTGGTAGAACCACTGGAACCCCCATTACTGTTGCCCCAACTATGGGAGTTTTTGGGGCCTTCTCCCCAGTTGCTAGGCTTGTTTTTCATCATGCCATCATCCCAGCTAGATGACTTCTCATCAGAACCCCAGGATGAGCTGTCCTCAATTTTAGGACCGCTGGTAGGTAAAGGGTCTCCCCAGCCATTTGGGGCTTTGGTTGCTGAAATTGGGGGGTCCCCCCATCCTGATCCAGTTTGAACCGGCTGCGGTGGAGGAGCACCCCAACCAGAAGAGGATGATCCTTCACTGTCCATTTTTCCTCCAGATCCAGGCCTCTGGCTGGGCCCAATGTTTGGGTTAATAGCACCTCCGTTGGTTGATGAGGGTCCACCATTAGAGCTGGAGCATCCCATGGTGTCAGAGCTGCTAGTGCTCTTCCCATCATCAGAATTGGCTTCTTCCATCTCCCACACAGTGTGCTGCCGGATGGGGGTCTGTCCCCAACCCGAGTTACTCAGCACTCGGGGGTCTAGGTCCTGCCGGGGGAGCAGAGGGGCAAATTCCATGCTGGAGGATCTGTCTCTGCAACGGGCTCGCCCTTCACTGCTGTCTCCGCTATCCTCACTCGCTGGAGCTGTTCCTGATTGTTTGCCCCATGAACTCATTTGGTGATCCTGGCTTGGACCAGAATTACCAGCATCCACCGAGTCCCAGCTTTTGGATATATCCCCACCTCCAGAGGACTTCCTCCAGTCTCCCCAGCCACCACTGCCACTACTTCCACCACCACTGCCTTGGCGGCCCCAGGCAGAAAGGCCTCCAGAGGGAGATGAGTCCCAGCCCGAGTCTTTTGGAGACTCTGTCGTCTTGTTTTCTCCTCCACCCCACACAGAGCTGCCTGTTGTGTCCCCACTGAGCTGGGAAGACTCAGTGGGTGAATGACCTCCCCAGCCAGTAAGACCATGGATGGGGCTCATAGGCTCCTGAGCTTGTTGTTGTTGTTTAGTGTAGTTTGGTCCATCAGTGTTAAGGTTAGCAGGCTCCATATTGAAAGATAAGTTTTTGTTGGTTGAAAGGTGCTGCTGATCATTGTCATTACCACTTATCATGCTGACCCAACTCCCCCCACCATTGTCCGCATTCCCGTTTCCCACATTTCCATTTCCATGTATGCCTGGTGGGAGGGACGAAGAGCTGGGGCCATTAACACCTCCCGCACCACCTTCATGTCCCAAAACAGGCCAGGCCGATGGGTTGGCATTGGGGTTGAGGTTCAAGTTAAAATTAGGTGATCCCCAGTTACTGGGGGCTGCTACTCTTCCACCATTCATGCCATCTTGTTTCCCATCTGAACCCCAGCCTCTACTAGCTGCTAACGTGCTGGTTGACACAGGTCCCGTCATCATGGTACCGTTTGGTTTGAGAGAGTTATAGTGGGCCTGCTGGCCAGTGGCACCTGCGGCCATACTCAGAAGACCACTCCTACTTCTAGAAGTGACAGCACTGGTGTCTAAGTCAGAGCTAGCTGAGCCCAAGAAGCATTCTGGGTTTGATGGCTGGCCGGAGTCGATATTATGCTTGATGGATGGCCAAGCTTCTGTATCACTTCCGTCAATGATCACTTTGTCCCAATTGTTGGCACTGGAAGGTCCGTCAACAGGTACTGAAGTGCCCCAGTGAGACTTCTCATACTGGGCACCAGAGCTGCTCAGCAGGGATATGTCTGAGGGAAGACAGACAAAAGAACGTCATTAAGGGATATACAAGGACATAATAATAATAGTCTGGAATTACAATAAATACATAAATTGAGAATAATAATGGAGACTAAGAATGTAACAGAATTTCTTGACACAAAATCAATCAATACTGAAAAGAAAGTTAAAAAAAAAGTGTCATGAGAAAAGCTGCCTAGTTGCTGGTTTAGTTTAAACTATTATTATAAGCTTTAAATACAAAGGGGAGTGCTTTCAGCTTTATACCAGTATACATGTTTGAGAGTCTTATTTTGAAATAAGCATTATAATAAAATAACAGAATCTTTAAAATATAGCTTGTAGTGCCAGTTTTACTCTATTTGTGAAAACAAAGACATTAGAATGAGTTTTCCAAAATTTTGCTAAAATATTTTAAACAATTTTGTCATCTCATCCCAGAAATTGGAGCGACAGTAACACTACTAAGAAGGATGCACAGAGAAATCAGCTACTAGCAAGAATTAACACTAATGATCCCTTCGAATTTTAATATCTTCCTGGTGAATGTCTAAAAAACATGCACCAGTATTTTACCAGGGCTGTAAAATAATGGAAAAAATAGAAACATTATTTGCTGAATATTACAATAGCGTCACACTTTTATCAGTTTAAAGGACAATAACAGCCCATCTAAACGAACGTATACATTATGGGACATTAGGGTTCAAATCCACAGCATCTGTAATGTAGCCCATCAAATATTTGTAATATTTGGAGCTGAAAGGAATTTGTGATTGTTATATTGAAAACAGAAATAGCGATGATGACTGGGATTCAATATATTGTACCCTGCTAACAGACAGGATGAAAAATAGGGAGGGAGAATTGTTATATGGTGTAGAGAATGTATGATATTCAATTGAAGAACACCATGTTTTACAGCAAGGTTCACTGTCAGCCTAAATTTAGTTGCCTAAACCAATTTTGATCTCCTTCATTTATTAATGCAAGCTATCTGCCCTGACAGGCAGAGATGGTCACCCTGCCACTATGTAAAATTTATCACATAATCAGAATGTACAGTCAAGCGTGTTCCATGTCATATCAACTATGGCATATCCATACATCCCCACAATTGTGCAGTGGACCAAATAGAAACACTTAGCAGGCGCTTTCCTCTTCCAAAACCCATCCTTTTAGTTTCTCTTGTACAAAATCCTTCAATTCACCTCTCTTTTAAAGCTGATTCTTCTTTTGTGTCCTATTATTTTACAATACGCACATATCAGTTATTTTAATGTTCCTTCGGAACAAATTTTTTCCTCCCTCTTTTTTCCCTCCCCTCCTGTCCTTCCTCCTAACCCCCAGCAGTAAGAGGCCCATCAGTCTCCATCTGAGCTTTGCTGGCTGGCCCTGTGAAGGTAAGACCGAGTGGAACCCTCCTCGTTTACTGGAATGAAACCAACGCGGCTTCTCATCCATCACTCCTTATGCTTCGCCGGTTCCGCTCCTCCTCTAACTTCCTGATATTAAAACCAAACACGGCGTCTTTCTCCAACTTGTTTTCACTACCCACATATAAGTAAGAGAGTAAATCTATTCAAGTAACCCTTTTTTTCTTGTTTTTACATAGCAGGTGCCTCAGGGTTACTGCAGGTTTGCAATCAGCAGCAAGCAAATTTATGGAGCACAAAAGCTTCCATCAGATGGGAATGGGGGCTTAACTAATAATATATTAAGTCAATGGTGTAAAAGGGTAATCAATCATTGGGGGGCAGCTAATCAATGATCTTATTAATGCTAGTGGGTGAGAGCAGGGAGACTATCGATCCGGTATGCAAACACCAGGACCACTAGGCCAGCTGCAGGCAACTGAATGCAATAAATTATATAAATATCACCAGCAAAAAGGTCAAAGACGGGAATAAAAACCAGAGAGAAATGGAGCAGCACTTATTTATCCGAGTTCGTATGAAATACAGCAAAACCACAAGGCTCAAACATCAAACCAGGAGATGTTATAAGTCAAATTAAAAGTGACAAAAAATGGTTCAGAAAATGGCAAAGCAAACATCTCATTCCAAATGAAAATACAAAAATATCTGCACGGAAAAAAAAGAAAAATTCCTCACTGGCGTACTGATTGTTTGATCGTTCCCTGATTTAGAAAACACTTTACATTTACTGTTTCTCTACTGGAAATTTCCATCTTACAGTTGAACCACTGTGGTCATTTCAAAACAGCTAAAATACCTATTAGACAGAGAAACAGGTCAAAATGATTCCCGCACATGAGGAGAAAATGTTGATTTGTTTGAGGTGTGTGGACTCCTACAGAAATCATGGAATATTTGTTGCGTTAAGATACTAAGATGAATGGCGTAAGGGTAGTTCAGAATAAAAACATGTCCTTGTGTATCTCTTGTCCCCTGGTGGCTTTACTGTTGATATGCAAACCTGCAAACAAAAATCTGCAGTTTGCAACAAATCAGAAAAAGGGAACCATATAAAATGATTATGGTTTTCTCTTTAAATAAAGTTAAAAGCTGTTGTCGCTTGAATGGAAATTGGAAGCTTCAGTTAAAATGATGGTTTTTATGAGCACTTAACAGTGATTGCTTTTTACAGCAGCAGTTAAGGATAGTTTAGATGACAAATACCTGCAACAGAGGCAACCTCTGCACATTAACCTGCACAATAAATACTCGGCCCTAAAAAGGAGCAGAAAAGGCAAACACAAATTGCAAAACCAAATGAAGTAAATTAAATTCTAGCATTTGTATCTTCTTTTTAAAGTATTATGATATGAAAGTCATAAAAAAGTTACAACTAGTAAATATTTGATAACAGCGATGAAAAATCCAACCAAATATTAAGAATCTCCATCCAGCTCCAGAACCAATTCCCTTGTGACCCAACTAGAAGTCCCTTAAAAAAAAAAAAAACAATCCCTGATACCTGTTGGTGAGCCATCAGGGACTTTATCCCAGCTGCCCCACAGTGAGTTGTGAAGCCACATTTTCCATGGCCTATTTTTGAAAAACTGTCTCATATTTTGTTGATCTAATTATTTTAGGATTTCCCTGACAAAATGTTCTTCACCCTTGAATGTGACTTTCACAGTTAAGACCACTGCAGTTCCTTGTCACTGTATGTTATGAGCTTTAAAGAAAAAATACTTTGAGCTAAATTATCAACAAATCATATAAAAAAAAACAGAGAAAATATGTTCGAGTACAACTAAAGCAAATCGCTCAAGATCAAAACAGTCAGCAAGAGCAAGGCGTGAGCTGAAAGATGCACGTCATCTTCAGAAATACATTATAAACCTACACCTGTTTGGAAGAATGCATTTTTAACCAATTAAAGCAACATTTAAGGAGGATTTATCTGCAGAAAACAGTTCTGGCGAAATATCTAGGATGGATATAAGATAGATTAAGTGGGTCACAATCACATACAGATGTAAACCATGCAAGACTGAAGTAATGTAGAGTGGTTTTACAGCATCTATGAATAGCATACTGAAGCACTGGACGAGGACTCTAGACATCTCTACTTTATGTTTTATTAGTAAAATTAATTAGGTACTTTTCTGTTTTTTGAAATAGAGGCACAGTGCTTCCTTAAAGGAGAATATACTAGCTATTACCAATACATACTAATTGCAATTAAATCAAAAGAATTAGATAGATGCTACCACCTCCTAACAAAGAGATTTGAGAATCATCTGCACGTGCCATCCTGTTGCAATAAACAGAAGCCAAACAGCTAGTCTTTAAATTTTTACACGTTAGCGTCTCAGTGACTTGTAGGCGTCTAGTTTAAAAATAAAAAATAGAATCACGACAGTCTTTAATATCACGCCATCTTCCCGCTTTCAGCTAAGGTAGCTTTTAATAGCTTTCAGACGAGCAAAGAGACATTTTTATCAGAACTGGATTGCATCCAGGATGCTCAGCCACTGCCACAAAAAGGAAATCTGTATTTGGTTCAGTCAACCCCATACCCAGCCTGCGTCTCTTCTTCCCTCGTTTGCACATTCAGTTTTCTTAAGGATGCAAAAATAGGTTATGTGACAGGCTGCCGTTCTTTAATCCCTCCCATCTGATATAACATAAATCTCAAAGAAAGAGCTTACAAAACAAAAGGCAAAAAAGAACCATGAGGAGTCGGTGCTTACACTGGTAGAAAAAAGAAAAAAAAGAGTCGGTCTGAGAGAGAGAGGGAGAATGGAAAAATACCCAGAGAAAGGCGCACCAGCTTTTGCACGGAGACATTGCACACATCCATGAAGAAAATGGGCACGAGCAGACAGCGCGTTAGTATGTCTGCTGCATGGCGCATAAGCAAAGCAGCCCGTGAAGGTATTAGTTTCTGTATCTTATGTAAACAGTTAATCAGAGTATCTGTCGCATGACTGAGCTAAATCTGTTTTCATAAGTCCTTCATCGAATTCCAAAAAGGTCTTGCTAATTCTTAGCAAATCGCCGATGTAAAAATCCCTGATTTAAAAGAGCATAAATGCAAGCTGGATGTAAAAAAACAAAGAGCTGAAGGCGATTATTTCCATCTAGCGTTTGCAGTCATGTGGAATAATGCGCTTCTAGGCTCATTCAGATTGCAATTAGAAGGGCAGTCTCTGATTATGACCTCTAAATGAACGGATGAAAAAAGAGAAAAACAAAGGGTCCCTCTATAGCTTCACGCGTTGACCAGGTTTGCCTTTGTGTGCACATATGAGTGGAAGCTTGATTTCTGCATGAATCTGAAGTGTTTTTAGTGATGCACAATCAATGACGATCAAAGATCAGAGTTGTCGTGTGCTGCCATGCAGAGCTGAGGCAAAAATAACAAAAGATGAACTTCATATAATGAAGACTTACTGCCATCACAGAAATGGGCATTCTGCCAAGAAGTAAATGTCGTCCCCTCCCCTTTAAATGAAATGAGACGCTGGGTGACAGAACGAGTAAGAGCAAGGAGGGCGGGGAGGAAGATAGAGGAGAACCTGGGGGGAGGGGTTCATTTATTCAGAGTAGAGGAAGTGGGGAGAGAATAAGAGGAACAACAAACTGATTTCTTCAGTTTGATACTGAAATCTGGCCCAAGCTCAGCTGTAGAATCCCATAAAACCAGAACCAGAAGCAAAAGGGGGGACATTTATTAGTCTTTTGTCCCCCTAATAGACCCTCTTGGCTTCTCACTCAAGGACGGCGTGTACTTGTTTTTCCGGAAGCAGGGACGAAAAAGGGACAGTGAGGGAATGGTCTCGAGAGAGAGAGAAAGAGAGCGGAAAAAAAAAAAAAGCTCATCATTTACGTCTGTTTACCTCTGCAGAGAGACGAGGAAACTTGCAAGAGGGAATTGCGGAGACTTCTCTGGTTTCCCTGACTGAGTCGGTGTTAATGAAGCCACCGGGGGGTTCTCGCACTTGTGTGGGTATGAGTGTGTCGCAGCGTGAGCACAAGGGCCAATCCATACCTCCCTGGCTTCATTAGGACCAAGAAGTCATCTGAATATTTGATCACTTTTAAAAACACGCAAATAACCAAGAGCTGCTGATAAAAGCGGACGGCATTTAAAGACATCAGAGTAGCGGGCGGTATGGACTTATCACAATGTTTGGTAGTAGTATTGTGATAATGATAAAAACAATAAAGACTTTTATTGCTTTCTTAGCAAATGCGTGGCACAGCATTCACAGCTCTACATATATAAATTATGGTCTTGAAAAACATTCCTGTTTGAAATAAGCTTCGTATATATATTTATTTTAAATTTTATTAATATTTATTGATGCTGTTGGTGGAAAAACAAGGGAGAACAATAAATCAAAATTTGTATCATAAGAAAAGCTTCACAATAAATGACAAACGGTATGATAAATGCCCACCCCTAACGTCAAGCTGAATTGATTTAATTAAAAGCAAGCGCACAAAGATTTAACTGAGAAATTCAAAAAAAGAAAAAAAAATCCCAGACACTTAGTTTTAAGTTGAGGTTGAGGGGGGGGGTGTGGAAGTGCAAATAAAAGGGCCGAGCGTTTAAACAAAGTGACCCTCTGGCTGCGCGCTCTGTCTGGATGACGGGCAACCAGCTGTTCCCGCTGCACTTCCCACACTCCTAGCAGACGCCCCTTTCAGCACCTGCCGGTGGGAAGCCCGTATGGACGGCTGCTAGCCGCTTCCGACCACTTAATGCTCCCAGGTCAGCTGGAGACATGGCAGTAGTGGGTGTGACAGAGAGACGGAAAGGGACGAGAGGGGGAGGGCTATCTGTCTGGTAGGACAATTGAATGCATTCTGAAGGGCAGAGGTCATGTGAGGGTCTTAAATGCCCTCGAATTTAAAGCAGGTGCACAAATAGGTTTTTTTTGAGGTTGTCCGACAGCCAGCTGGAAGCTTTGAAAATTTTATGTGCTCATTTGAATTTTGAACAGATAAAGTAAAAATAGAAAAACAGATAGGAGACGTACAAGAAATGAATGCTTTACATTATTTCTGGTATTTCATCTATTTAAATGTCCTTTTCTGCCTCAATGGTATCTATGCGTGAGTGTGAGTGTGCGCGCGCATGGTTGTGTCCTTGTGATGGACTGATGAACAGAATGTGCACCCTGCTTCTCACCCAACTTATCACATGTTTATCCTAGAGGGATGGAAAGATGTGCAGAAGTTAAACAATGATCGATTGCATCATAAAATCCCTCGGGTCCCAAATAGGAATCAAAGTTTTAAAAAGTTAAAAAGGTTCAAAACCTCAAAAAACCTTCTAGGACGTTGTTCTGATTGCTAAGACTTTTCAATGTGATGTCAGCGAGAGACTGCACAAGCAGTTAGTCTGACAAACCTGTGGATACTTGTCTCACTTGTTTTATATATTATTATCAATGTTGCAGTAGATATGTAGGCTTTTTATTGCGTTGTATTAAATGATTGTGTTAATTGTGAAATCTTACTTTGAGAATGTCATAAATTAAAGCATAATTCTGAAACTTAAAACCACAGGGTTTCTAAAAGTTTTGGGAAATTTAATTTAAGAACTTTTAAATTCAACACCCATGTGAATTACAACGCATAACTTAATAAGTTAGTTCAACAACTCACTTAAATAATAACCAATCTCTATAAGATGTGACATTAAATAGTCAAGAAAAATTCCAATAAAAAACAGACAGCTGAGAGCAGGGTGAATGTTTAGACTAAAACGTTTTGTCACATCTTCATAAAACTCTCTGTAGCCAGAATAATAAAATTAAGGAAATACACAGATTCTGTTTCTCACATCCTTTCTGACATATTAAGAAAATCTGGACATATTGGTGACTTTTTGAAGGCCTTAGATTTAGATTCTTACAAATTAGACTTTTCATGGTTTTTAGACCCTGCAGAATCCTTGGTAGCAATCAGAAACAAGAACTAAATGTAACAGAAAATAAAAATATGTATGTGTATTAATACATGCTTGACATATATACCTTTTATATGTATGTACTTTTTAACTAATTAAAATTAACCCTAATCTTAACTATTTTTAAGATTGTAATATTTCTACAACTTAGAAGCACAATGTAAAAAAAATTAAAAAAATACAAATGTAGGAGTAAATAAAACAGTATGAAAACAGAAAATTTAACTACTGTGTCTTCTCTCTAATTTACAGCCAAACAGTTGGTGCAACAACAAGGCTGCTGGCTGCAGGCTATTAGCTGACAAGAAACAACGGGCTCTGCCTTGGAAGCCCTTAGGACAAAATCAAGAGTCTGAAGGAGGGGGAAACCCTGCCACAGGCTGTTTTCCTAGCAGACCCCTGGGAAAAATGAGAGCAAGGTGAAGGCCAAGCAGGACAACAACTGCTGCACTAAAGCATTATAGGTTAATACATCGGACCAAGGCATCTTAAGTAGCATTAATCCCACAGGAGAGACATCCTTGTTTGACTTTCAAGGCGTAAACAGTTTGCTTCTCTGCTGAGAATAAAGCCTGGAGCCAAACCGAGATCTTGGGTTCCGGCTGAGGACACCACACAGTCGCAGAGTACAATCGGGAAATATTTACACATCAACATCAAACTGAGCAACGGAATTCATTTTCAGCAAATGATCTAACAGATACATAACCTACACACTCCAAAAAAACTATTTTTAAAATTAAATAGTTTATTTACTGCTACTGATTACATGGGATTGAGGCTTCCGTTTGAGGCAGTGGCTGGTGAACTGGCTTCATCACAAGAACAGCAGCAACATAGAGCTCTGCACTGCTTTCATGACTCGGTGACTGTGCGCGGCAGCTGCTGCAGATCTGTTTACAGAGAGCGCGCTCGGTGTGCTCACAGCAAATGTCGAGCCGGTAATCAAAGGCAGCACAGAGTGGCAGAGTTCTGCTGATCAAAGAAAAGAAAAGAAAAAAACAAACAAGCAAGCAAAGGGAAGCTAAACTAAGAAGCAAGCATGGGCTCACACTAGGTCCCACTTAAAGAAATAACCATAAAAACACAGCGCCGCGCATCATCCCATTCAAGTCTTCAATGGGACAGCAGGTTAATGTAGGAAGATGAAAGGAACCATAGGTTTGGTGAGCTAATGATGCAGACTGAAAACTCTTTGTGCATTTATGACAACGAAAATGTTGTTTTAAATAATAATGTTTGGTCGGAAAAAGGTTAACAGCAGTGCTAATACGCAAGAGAAGAGAAGTCGGGCTCTAACACTGATGTAACTCACCACTAAGACATTACTTACAAATACAAACAAACACTTCACAAGGAGCCCCTTGAGGCAAGTTCAGCAAAACTGATCCTATGAGCCAACAGGGAACTCATTAAAAGTCTAGCACTGGCTAAGGAGGTCACAGCATAACTAAACCTCTTCATTTTCACTAGATGACTAACATTTTCAAATGGCTTGGAATAACTTGACAGGAACAATATGAACATATCAGCGGAGGCGCTTCTAACACAAAGTACTCATTCCTTGACGTTCTTCTTAAAACGACAAACTCTGGTGGTTTGTTATTTAGATTTTTATGAGACAGACTAACACAAAGCAGTGTATAAGTGTGGAGAGGAAAGAACATAATAGTATTCAAAATTCCTTATAAATAAAAATCTTTGAATTTTTAAACATACTGAACATAAGATCAAAATAAAAACAATAAATTCTGCAGAACCCCTTTTCTTTGCAACTGTACTGAGAAATAGGTTTCCACCAACTTTGCAAGTCTTGACATTGAGCAAATTAGCTCTAGCTAAGTCCTATTGGATGGCAAGGCTGAACAGGAATCGTGAAACCCTGCATCAGACTGATTAAATTTGAGCCTTTGACTAGACCATTCTGAAAGGAATATTTTAGGATTGAAAACATTCCATTGCCGCTCTGACTGCATGTTTGGGTCATTATCTTGTAATAGGTGACCTTTCTCCCCAGCCTAAGCTAGAAAAAACTGAACACGGAATCCAAAAAAATAAACAAGTAATGAAAAAACGCTCAACAGTTAAATATACAGAAATAGATGAATTAGAAAATGAACGTCCAACATTCAAAAAAGTGACGAATCAAACTGAAAGTTCTCAAAAAAGCCCACGTACATTAACCACCGAACAAAAGAAATAAAACAAGCGGAAACATAAACCGACTACACTGACACAAACCTGGCTTGTGTTTGCTTGTAGCGGACGTGGCAGAGTTTTGGGTCGTAGCAGATGACGACAAAGACGCTGAGGGTGAAGAGGAGGGAGAGGAAGGAGGGAGGGTGAGCGTGCCGAAGGCTCCTGCGGGCAGCGGCTGGCCTCTCTTCAGTAGCTGCTTGTGCTCCTGCTGACGGAAGCGCGGGGGCACCTCTCTGGGCGGATAGCGGCCGCTGGCAGAGGACAAGTGGCACTGCTGCAGGGGTGGGCTCTGAGTCAGGACCTGGCTACCACATGGGGGGCCCTTGCCATTGCCAGAAGAAGAGGTGGAGAAGGAGGAGAGGGGCAGCGTGGGGCTGAAGGGTTGGAGGTGGTGAGATGAACCAGGACTGGGCTTAGTGGGGACAGGCTCTGGCACTGGACAGATACAATAGCATTCATTTCAGGTAACAGAGGCAGCAAACTGATGTCAACAGAGTAGAAGGAAACGATCTTGTGTCATACAGAGTTTTGCATTTAACTTTTTTATGTATTGCTACGTTACAACAAAGAAGCTTCAAACACAAGTGCGTCCTTGTGATATGAAAAGTATGGAGTGAATTTGTATTCAGTTCCCAGACTGAATACATCGAACTATTTAATAAAGGAGCAATAATTTCAATCTACAATCAGGCTGAAGAGAAAGCCTCAGTAAACAACAACTGCAACAGATTCTGGACTGCATTTAGGTCTGAGCTTTAACTCACATGTATATGTTTCGATTTAAACCGCTCCATTATACCTCTGGCCGTGTGTTTAGTCTTTTGCAGTCTCTAACAATGATCTTCCAGCCAACATGTGTCACCATGGTTTGCTCAGGATGAGGCCTCAACTGATTAAATCATCTTCCCCGACATGACATGGCAAACTGAAGCAGGACTTTTGAATGTTTAAAACTATTTATTATTTCACTTCCAATTCACAATTGTGCACTTATTTACTTTTTTTTTTATTAAATTAAGGGACATGTCTGGTTCTAAAGGGGTCAAATCTAGAAACATTCATTAGCCATGAATGATTTTGCCAGGCACTATTTATAATTGCATTTGTTTCACTTAGTCTGCTGGGTTTGTCTGGATCTTTAGAGGAAGAGCTGCATGCAGCCTGCAGTTGAACATGTGTAACAGGGGTTGACACTCTTTGAAAAGGTCAGCTTATTCTGCCAACATCTATAACTAGCAGAAACCTCCCATCTTCTTCTTTCAAAGTCCTTTGTTGCACTGCCAGTCATCACACACACAAGCCAAGACGCGTCCTGCTATTGATTGGGGTCTGAGTGTGACCCTGTTATTACTGTGACCAACCAGCCGACTAATACGATACTGGACAGAAAAGTGACAGACGGAGCTGTACAGCTACCATCCAACCAAGCAAAGTGATAAAAAGAAAAGGTCTGGCCTGGACATTGCCTGAGAGTTCACACATAAATATCCAACAGAGTTTAAGGCTAAATGTAGGGATGTTAGAAATGATAATTTTTCTGTAATCCATTAAAATTTTTCTGTTATTTTAAGCTTTATCATAATTTTTGTTATAAAAGTACCACAAAACACTAAGACCATATCTCCCACCTTTAGTTGAGAGTCTGCATTATTACCTTTACAGGCCTACACTGCAGTGCCAGTATTGAAGCACACAGTGACATGAACACACAGGTCAACACCGGCACACTGGAGACTAAAATGAATTGAGTGCAGAGGTATTCTGCAGAGCCTGCCAAGAGCTTGTCTAAAAGCACGGCAAAAAGTGGAGACGCTGTCAGGCCGACTACCCGCTTCAGCAGACAGGAAGCGATAATAGGAAGCATAAATTCATAGTTACATTACATACATGTCTCCTCAGGAGATCAAAATCACATGCCTGAAATAAACCAAAAAATCCAGGCAGAAACACAAAGCGCTCACAGGGGTCTTTACGTTTTTCAAGCCAGTGAGATCAGTGTCAACCCGAGGCAGAGGGAGAGTTTGCTTCGCTCCAACAGTGTGACCGCCTGTTGGCTTAGAGCTGCAGATGGTGACGCACATTTCTGATTAAAGTCAGCTCAGCCCGCCTGACATCGTCTTGGCCAATCAGGCAACGGCATGATGAACGCTCACCACCCTACTCCTGTTTGACCTAAACTGTTTTTACTCCAGTTTACTCTTTGTTATTCCATCAGCATCTCTTCATTTCTCTTGTTTTTCTTTTGCATCCAGCTGCTCTTTTCTGCCCACCTTCTTATACCTTTTCTGTTATTTTTAATATTTTGATCCTTGGTTCCTCTTCAAATCCCTCCCACAGTCTGTAATTATTTTTCAGTTTCTTTCATGTTTCCTCCAACCTCAGCTGGATGTATCCCAACAACAGCCTAATTTTACCTCAATCCGGCTTCGTTCTGAAGCAAGGTGGCTCTACTAATGGCTGGAATGGCACATTATGAAAATCAGCAACCTGTTACAGTTTAAAAATTACTCTGGTTTGGAAGAACACAATGTTCACGACCATAGGATCTTTCTTGTAAAATGGAGAAAATCGCGCTGAAGTAGTTTTGGGTAGCATGCTGGCGAAAGATGACGCATTTAGCAAGTGGACCAGGTTTGAAGAAATGCCCAAACAATTCTATGAATCTGCTGCTTGTCTAAATACATAAATGCATGCACTAAAAATAATAAATAAGCAATGTTTAACTCACAACGTATGCCAACATGACTAGGTAAATGACACTAAAAACATAGATTATAAGGTTATTATAGATTATAATATAGACCTTAATCTCTGTTTAACATTTAAGTCGGTACAACATTATCAATCGGCGGTGCACCAAGATGTTAGGAGGAGAAAGTATTAATATCAGGTTATAAACCCATTTAGGTTTTCAGTAAACCACAACAGAACATCAACCAAAAGAAAAAAAAAAACTTCTGGTGATCAGAGTTGACCATTTTGTAGGCAGACAGAAACTAAAAACCTATCATTTTTCATATTGGACATCACACTATAACAAATCCTACCAGGTTACACTAACTTTGTCTGGGAACGGATATCGAGTGGAGCAAGCAAACCCTGCTTTCAGTGTCAGTGAAATCTTTAAGATAAAGATTTCACTGACAGCTCAGACATGCAAAAAGAAAATTGGTTTAAATTGCATTTCTATGACATGGAGGAGCATGTTTGTGGTTTATTCGGGTCGAGAAAGCAAATCTCAGCAGATTATTAAAAGGGTAAATGTATCACAGCAACATTTTTCTGTCTTCGAAAAAAAATCAACCCCTTGTTTACCAGCCGATATAAATAACTGATGGAAATCGGACACAAAATTCTGATTAGTGCATCTCTACACAGTGAGACTCATGATAGATATTAAATCTATCATGAGATACATAAACTATCTATCATGACATGGACTTTTACATTCTAAGTAATAGTTACAAGACTTTGCCAACAATGGCCATCCAAACTTTTGCACTGTACTGTAGCATGAAGAGGGGGAAGAAAAAAAAAAAAAACTGCGGCCCTGAAGACGACAGCTAATTAAATAAGCACAGTGATCAAGTGACGAAATTCCATTAAACTCTCCTGCTGAGGCTTTCTCAGCAACCTTGCGCACAAGTTTTAATTACAGCCTTTCTTGATACTAACTGGTTAATTACACTGTGTAAGAGAAAGTAAGATATAGCACTGTCTCAGGAAGAAGAACACAAATGAGAAACAATGAGTAAAATGGAAATACATGAGAGAATCAGACGTTTAATTGGAAATCCGAGAACAAGGCACAATTGGCAAAGAGACTGTTACAAAAAGAACCAGCTGGCTCCCTGGGCTTAGTGGCTGGTGGTGCAGGTTCCCACATCTCCGCTGACTATTGTCTGCAGAGCCACTTTATTATGCAGCCATGTTTGTGGAGGGGGGAGGGATGGACATCGCACGTAGGCTTGCAAGCTCTGCACAATGGTGCAATTCTTAGCCTAAGAATAGCTGAAAAGTTATGAAAGTGAGAAAAATACATTTGGTGATGTTTCACAAAAACGCATTTAAAAAAAAAAAATCTCTACTGCCATGTGAGAAAATGTTTGCGTTCAAAGAACAGCTTAAAAGAAAAGGGGTTTATGGAATATCCATTTTAAAAATACAAATGATCAAAATAGTGAAAAACAGAGAAAAAAAAGGCTTGCCAAATTTATTAATTCAACCCACAACAAAAAACAGAATAGACTTCAAACTTATTTTGGTTCCTCCTTTTTCAAACAAAACAGATCTGGATTATTTGTTTATTTGGACACTAACAGTGCTACTACTTCAATATCTACTTAAATACTGAGTAGATAGTATTTAAAAGTATTTGATACTTTTAAATACTGACTTAAAATGTCAAAATTTCATGTTTTGCCAAACTGTTTTTTTGTATAAATCCTAAACATAAAAACCCTGACAGTGAACATACAAATGAATGACTGGATGGGTGAATAGATGGATAGTAGTAACAATGTCTGATGGACAAAAAGTAAAATGGACAAATGAGAAAATAAAAATAAAAAAACAAACAAACATATGAATGTAATTAAAGTCTGTAAACACTTTTTTCTATCATTACATAGTTATCCAGACCTGGAAAACACCATAAAAATCAAAATCCTGTCTTTTCCATATTAAGTAGGAATCCTGAGATGGAGAAAAAAAATTAGCTAACATTAAACTCATTACTGAGAAAGAAACAAAGGCTATTATTTTAATTATTGTAGTAATAAACAACCCATTGCTGCAAATAAACAGAAAACTAGTAAACCTGGTTCCTTAGTCATTTTAACAAACGGAACCCTTGAGTCTGAGATTTTAAGTGCATTAGTGCTGAATTGATCAAAAGAGCGCACTGATGAAACGTCCCATCTGTCAGCATCAGCAGAGAACAACAGAAACTCGCCCCTTTCACTTCCACACAAAACGCAGGCAAAATTTCCCACTGCTTGCCCAATCTATAATGAGTGGTTGCTATAGAGACTGACAGTTGCCTAATGCACCTCCATTTGCCTCCTATGACCCCCTGCACCCACTGCGACCCATTCCCATACTTCGCCTATTAATTAGCTCTCCCAACCTTTATCTGCTGCAAGTTTTTTTGTTTTATATAATACTCTTTTGAGTTTCTTCTGTCCTGTAGGAAACATGAAAAAGTTGCCTCTAGAAAGCCCTGATGGTAAGTGAGGGTAGAAAGCTTGAGGTCAGCGCCTGAGGGCAATGAATGCCTCAGGCAACATGCCTTCTGAATCCAAGAGCTAAACTCTGACTTAAATTTTTTCTTTAAAGCTCACATAATGCAGGAGTGTGGTCTCCCACAGTTAAGAGCCCTGTGCTGGTGAGGTAAAAGAAAGTGTTAGTTGCACTGGTAAAACTCCAAAAGAATCTAAAAAGTTTTATAATAAGAAAACCATGAGGCAGCATTAAGAAATAGAGGTAAAAAAAAAAAAAATGGGGGAAAAACATCTTTGTGGTTGTGTACCTACGGGAAAAACAGTAGAGCCCCGACATGGTGACATGTAGACACTCTTTCAACCTTTCAACAAACACTGCTATTTAAACAAATGCCCCCAAAACACAGCCTGAACTGTCACTCATCTCACTGTGCTGCACACTATTAATCTGCCTTGCATTTGACATGAAGTGGCTTAATGTTGAGTTGAGGGGTATATAGGGAGGGGAGGGAAGGGGCGAGAATCACTGATTAGGCTCATATATCTGTGGTATGTGACTGATCATACAACATGAATAAACAGAGAGGAAAGCATTGTTTAAGTTTGAGCCCTGCTCTTGTTTGGTCCATCCCTCATCCTCCTCTTGCTCGTGTTGAGAGAGCAAACAGAAGATGGCAGAGAAACAATTACGCTGCGCAGTCATAAATCTACTGGACGTAATTCACAGGCTATACACTATTAATTCGTCGCGTGTTTATAAATGTGTTTAACTCAAGAGGGATGGGGGAGAAAGAAAGGAGCAAGGCAGAAAGCTAAAGTAAATTAGCCCCTAATTAGATTGCGATTCATGAAATTCCGTTTTAATAGTGTTGACGCAATTAATAGCATGTGAAATTGCAAATTAATCCAATACAAAACGAGGGGATGCACTTGGGTTTTTAAGAGCGTCTCTCGCCACTTTGAAAAATATAATGCTGTTATCACCATGGCGACACCGTGCAAATATGTTTCTCCTCAGGTTTGGTGGCAGTGGCTGAGCAGACATCAGGAGCAGAGAAGAAGTATGACACTGACTCACCAGTCTTTTTGAGATGAAAACACACAGGCTGCAGCAAAACACAGAAGATTTCCTGATTATGATGGTGCAGAATGCAGCCGCCACACAGATATTACTGTGGCTTTCTGAATCTGCACGTAGACTCCTATAACCTGAATAGAACTGATCGAACTTCCTGCCTGAGCAGCACTTTTTCAAAACCTCAATAATATGTGCATGTTTCTATGTAAATACCAAAAGACATGACTCCACAGCAAATACAGCATCATCTCTGCTGCATAATCTGCAAACATATTTAGTCCCATTCAACACTATGTGATGCTGGAACCAAAATACTCAGTGCATTTTGTTGGGATGTTGTCAACAGTTGTTGTTAAATCATGACAGATTCTCAGTTGGATTTAGGTCTGGACTTTCACTGGGCCAACAAACCACATTAATATTCTTGGATGTAAATTTAATTTTAGTTCTGGTTACAATTTCCGCTCCGTATTTAACTTCTTCCATTTCCCCATAAACTCTTAGTAGCTTTCATCTCCCTGTTAAAAGAAAGCATCTCCACCCAATGATGCCGCTATTCAAGGCCGGCCCAAGCCTCCACGGGGTCCTAAGCAAAATTTGGTTTTGGGGCCCTCTAATTCTGCTAACAGTGTTTAATGGCTGCAATCAGCAGTCCGATTATTAGATCATTCACACATCTGCTATAAACTTATTGTATCTCTGGCAGTGCTGTTTACATTATATACATGTATAATATAGGATACATTTATTGGCCAACTGATTTATCGACCAGTTGATTTCTGGGCGCCGATTTCCTTAATTTAGGGCGATCGTGACTGGCCAATACTTACATGTGAAGCTGATCTTATCCTCTACTCTTATCTTCATAAGCAAAGGTTTAAAAATCAGCCTCTCTTCTCTTCTGCTCTACAGTGAGAGGTGTGACTGACAGACCGACCCACCAGGTCAGGTCTGAACGTTTGCAGTTAACAATATTCACCCCACTTTTGTCAATTCAGTGACTTTCTTTCTCTATTTAGCGACATTTAGACAAAATCAAAATTGGCAGCTCAGGCTTTTTAAAGATCGGTAACCAGGGATCGGCCAGAAAGCTGCAATCGGTGCGGCCCAACCTAAGATGTAATAAATACACACATATTCATGACATACTTTGATTAAATAAATTTCTCTTAACTGTTACTCCAATAGCTAAAATTTTCATTTATACCAGGTGAGTCTTTCTCCACTGAGAATGTGGATTGGTAATGGACTGATTCTGTGCCTTCAAATGATTTTAACAGAAGTTTCACATAACTTAGAAGTTGATGTAAAAAATAATGTTTGTTTTAGCCACAAAATGATTATGCTCAGCAGCAAACAACATGTCCCCAACTACAGCATAGAGCAGCTCATCGATGTAGCAGGTATGTAGCCTGACATAAAAACATTTTGCTAGACAATGTCAAACATTGAGAAGTTTTAATTATTGTTATCAAACGTTATCAAACACGGCGTTTTGAAGCCACAAATACCTCAGAAATATACAGAGCCAACCATGAAAATCACCTCATTTAAAGTTTAAACTCAGTTTCACACAAACACAAAGACCGTAGCATAAATGTTTGGCTGTTGAACTGGACCGTTCCAGGTCACTATCAAGCTAATTTTCTATTAGCAGCTTTACTAATCTTTTACATTACATTACATTACATTACATTACCAAGGCACAATAAAACAAACCTTTATCTTGGCCTTTTTCTATTCTTCCTCTTTCTTTTCTCCCTCCGTGAAGGATAAGTCCTTTTTTGAGACATTGTTTTGCTTACTTAACTTCTGACCGGAGCTTTGGACGTTGGGATGCGCTCTGCTCATTGCACGGCAGCTCAAGTTGCCGGCGAAGCGTGCGGTACCTAATGCGGCCACCAGGGGCCCCCAAGAGCAAATTATTTTTTTTCTTTTTATCAATAAAATAATAATTTCTACATACATTATCAAATATACAATGTAAAAACAAATCACTTCATAGTGAAATTGTGTGTTTTCAATATTATAATGACAGAAATTATTACTTAAAAAATAAAAAAATCAGCTCCACCGAGGGGACCCCTTAGTGGCCCTGGGGCCCTAAGCGGCTGCTTAGTTTGCTTATGGCTTGGGCTGCCACTATTCCCATGATTCAGGCATGGTGATGTAAATTTAGAGCACAGATGATTTTGTGCATACACTTTGGTTAGTTTGACACAATGCAGTGTGAAAGCAAACACAAAGATCTGGCAATGTTGTAACTTTGGTCCCCAACAGAACTAAGTTACCAAATTATCAAGTGTGAAAACAACCTTATTTAGGGGTATCAGAGTAAAGGGAGCTGAATAGAAATGCAGACCACACTTAAGGTTTCAAAAAGCCATTTTTTCACACACTTATGCACTTATCTGTGTTTGTCTATCACACAAATCTACAAATAAACATGAATTGAAGACTGTTCTTGACAAGAGTCAACACAATACATTGCAATCTTCCATGTCTCTAAGCGTATAGCAGGTTTTGATGCTCAATTCAAATTTCTTTCCTGTAATCTGACTTTTTTTTTTTTTTTCTTACCACTCATTAAATGCGACCAATCAGGACTCAAACTGTTTATGACTCCAAAGTGATATGCATGCACAGAAGAAGACGGTACACATCACACAGCAGCAAACTCATCATAAAGTATAAATGGATGTCGCCATCTATGAATCAATTTTAAAGCTATTGTGCAATGGGACAGACAGTATTGTCACAAGATCATAACACAAAGGAATCCTGCACTAGGATTTATTCCTAGTGCAGAATGACCATACATGTCTCATGTCAATGACATAAAGATTGGACAAAATGTGATATGATAGTTCAGAGGGCAAACACTTTGAAAACAATCGGATATGTATTCTATTTATGGAAGTTACATAAATCAGAGGGAGAAAAGATCGGTATTGTGCTGCTCAGACTGCAATGAAAAAGTCGGCTACAAGTCTCATAGGGGCAAAAAAAAGTGGATTTGGGTTGCATTTGCCTGCTGTGTGAACGCAGCCTTATTTTGTCAGAAATAATGCGCATGTGTAGTTCAAAAAACTAAGCAGCTGTGATTGCCGTGGCGGCAGAGATTGCGAAGCTGCTGTATGCCGTCAGTGAATAATCTCCATCCCTTGGAGGAGACTTGAAAGGAAAATGGGAGGAGGATCTGTATCAGAGGTCCAGCCTATATGTGTGGGTGCAGCAGAGAGGGGGGAAGTGGGCTAGGGCACTGGGGATGCTGCCTCCAGAAACCCTGCATTCGGTGAAGCTCCGTGCCTAATAGGGGGCAGAGAAGTTAATTCCAGCGTACCGAAGCTTTATCTCATTTTCATACATATGAAGCCGAGATCGATTACCGCAAACAAATTGAATGCCTGGGTCCAGGGGGGGCCTGCAGAGAGGAAAGAGGGGAGGAGGGGATGCTACGTGTCTGCGACTATGAATTCCTAAGACTATAAGGATGGTAGAATGCACTGATATGGATGAAAATACACAAATCACTGCTGCATACTGATTTTCTCCCTTCCTGCATATATATATACTCACACACCTCTATTATCTAGTGCCATGCATAAAAACCAATCTCTGTCCAGCTGACGCCACCTTCCATTTAAAAGATATTGGAGATTGGAGGTTGCAGGCCAACTCCCAGGAGTCCTGGTGGCTCTCTGAGTGATTAGTTTTTAAATCGGACTTCTTTCCGCAATGTTCTTTTTATTTCTATCTACATGTGCATCCACTTTGTACACACATTCAGAATCGCATTCCCAATCCATCTTCATCTTTCATTTAACATTGTATAACAATTGCTCACATTTTTAGCCCTCTTCTGTATTAATACCAACGCATTTAGGCATTTAGGACCATTTCAATGCACTCATCAAATACAAAGAGCCGCTTCACTGCTTTCGTTTCTCTGTGTTTTTACTTTCATCTGTCCAAAAACAGCTCATTACAATTTTTCCCTTTTTAATTATTCTTTTACTGGTCTCACAGTTGTCTCTCTCTTTGTGAACCACTCTAACAAGCTGTGATTTTAAAACTTTATCTTTGACTCTCAAACAAAATAGTCTGATTTTTGTAGACAAAGTGTAATCATGGTAGATCCAAAAGATAAAAAGGTGTTTCATGACTCCATCTAAAATATTTTTATGTCTATTCCTCATTAGAAGAACAGATCAATCTTTGACTGAAATGCTTCCATTGAATGAGTGCTGCCAAGTCTGACTGTGCTGGAAGGATCAAATTTGTACTTTCATCTGGACCCTTGTGGTTATTCCAAGAACTGTTACACATTTCTTTTGACTTGACTCCAGGAGCGCACCGACAAGCAGGAGGTCAACGAACAACCCAGAGCGCTGCCTACAGCACTGTTGGTTTCCTGTGCATCAGTTAAGATCAGTGTTACTGATTAAACCATTTAAAAATAGACTAGGCTAAAAACACATTGTTACAAAATGAAAACATTCTAACAGTCAAACATACATACAATGTCATCTTCTTTTGGTGACTTGCTGTTTTTGATTTAACCATTCATTCTACTCTCTAGCTGAAATTATGACTACAAGCTTTAGTAAAACAAATAAGGGGATATTTTTAATTGAGCTAGTCAAGGCTGCTCATGCAGGGTGGAAATTCTTCCACAGTAACACACAAGACTCATTGCCAATTATCAACACCGCTTGTTAACAGCTATTGCAAACAGGTGTGTCAGAACCACATTTGGGGACATCTTGCACAAGGCCGGGTTGGCTTGGTTTTTTCCTTAGCAAATAAAATCAAAATTTGAAATATAAACCTCATATTTACCCAGGTTATCTTTGTCTGACATTAAAAGTTGTTCTATGATCTGAAACACTGAAGTATGACAAAAATTATTGCGCTGTAGATTACAGACAAACAAGTGAAATCCTGATATTTTGTTAAATTAGTTAAGCTCACAACTAAAATGAAAACCACAAAGTGTGGGCTGATATATGCTGACAATCAATGAGCATCACAACAGGAAGCCAATAAGACTCTAATCATAACATTTCCCAGAGTCGAGATGACAAACACCCTCTGGGTAATCAAAGAGAAGCACTCATACCATCATGAACATGTTGAGCGAAGCAATAAAACCAAAGCACACAAGTAAAGGTGAGGCTGTTGTTGGAAAGGGAGCCAACAAATGTCAAAGTAAAACAAGTTGTAGAAACATCTCTGCTCTGTGTACCCAGTAATAAAAAATAGATACTGCACAGTAACCTACCAACTCTGTAATGTGTATTGCTACCACTGTTTACATCATATACCTTTTGTATTAAACTCCAGCCCTGGAGGTGGAATGTTAACTCTTGTTCCTCTACAGGAGCAGCACAATGTTGCTCTGCGTAAAGCTGAAACTTTATTAATCATCCAAGCTTACACACAGTGCAACAGAACAAAGGTGTAAACTTACTAACAATGCCTTGTAGAGGTGTTTTTTTTTAAATTTATTTAAAGCATGTGAATCTCAGTGAAAAGAAGCAGGCAGCAGATCTATTTTAGTAGAAAACACAAAGGCAATGTGAGGACAGAGTTCTTTCAGCCTCACTCTTTTGCAATACATCTCAACTACCTTTCCTTTTTCATATTCAACTCGTCCCATCCCCCTCATCTCTTTACCCGCATCACACAGGGTGAGCTGTCTGGGTGCCTGCTGCTGTGGGTGCACTGAGCGTCACTCTGCATTACCCTGCCCTGTTTTCGCTCTAAAGTGTGTACGCATGGCTGTGTCAGAGAAGGACGGAGTCAAGTTGCACAATTGTGCACGCATGTGCATAACGTGTGTGTCCATCTGTGTGCAAGAATCCAAACTCCATTAATGAAGTGTGGGTATGGCTGCACAGATAAGTCTGCAGTAATCAGAGCTTATGTATGTGTATAAGCAGTTAAAATGCACAGAAACAGAACGACAGTGTGATGGAAAACGTAATTCCACACTTAAAGATTTCTTCTGCTTCTTTTTGTCACCCTTAAATGATCATTCCATTTTTCAAGGTGAACAGGCATCCAAATCAACCTAGTTTTTTTGTGAAATTATAATTGTCTCCCTGATTAAGTAATCATTTAATTGTCATTAGCTGCATTTTAAGTTATCATGCCCTCCGAAATTAATCCAAGAGCACTTAGACGACTCGTCCAGGACAACATTTAAAGCACTGTGGGACACATTTACAAAAACCACCTTGGTGATCTCCAAGACTGAAAACCCAAAAGTGAAGCTTTTCTCCCTCTATAAATGAAATCAATTTAAAACTGCTCATTCTATTTAGCCTGATTATCTTTTTCTGATATAAAATTTTGTTTGATGATCTGAAACATTTATGAGTGACAAAAAAACTGAAACAACAACTTTTTTTTACATCACAGCTCACTTAGTCATGACACTCACCTTTGGGTTTCTGATCAGCAGCCTGCAGGAGGAGAGAATAAAAGAATCAAAAAAGGTTTATAAACACTGGAAGTATTTTTAAACAATAAAATAATTGGTGGATGTTAACATCATTCAGTCTTTATATCCAAGGTCATAATATAAAAGACTAAAAGAAAAAAAAAATGTTTTGTTTCTTCTTTTAACATTTCACCAAATCCTCCACAAATCAACATGTTTATTTTTGTGCCATTTAAGAAAAATGTGCTTTTGTTTATTGGTAGAAGCATCTCAGAATGTGAGAATCACCTTTTTCTGAGTGACTTCCTTCTTGGTCTTTTCTTCTTGCCTTTTCTTTTTCTTTTCTTCCATCAAACGGTTCTCTTTCCTGTGTTGCTTGCTTCCCTCAGCTGTCCAACAAAAGAGAGGTGCGTTAGACAAGACGGGAGACTGCTGAGAATTTAGTCCAATTAAACATAATTTACACATGTGCAGCTGCAAAAGTCGAAGTCATTGCTGCGTTTTAAATCAGCGGAAGTAAATGCAGCCATGGCAGACAACTAACATGTTAAGACATTAATCAAGAGTTTATGTACTTCGTGGACTTAAGTTTCTAAGTCAAGTTTCAACAGGATGAGACAAAAAAGACTTTAGGATTCAGGAAGAAACAACATCTGCAAAGGAGAAGACAAAAAAAAAAAAAAACTTCAGAGAAATAAAACCTTGATTTATTTATTTTTTCTTGCAGAGGTGTTTTAAAATGTACTGTAAATTATGTCACAAGTTTGAGGATTTCTGCAAATATAAATGACTGGATTATCATAACTCACTGTATACAAACTTTAAGTGGCTGCTCTTTTAGGAACATTTATTTAGAGGCATAAATTAGTAACATTCAGCTCCTTTTTATTTCAAAATGGTGCCGTTAAGTTACCTGCATAATACGCTAGAAATGCATAGAGAAATTAACTGGTGACTATGGCCAGCTTACACTTAAAGTTGACCTTCTACCTATCAGCAACTCCTCCCTACTTAACAACACTCGTCAATACGGGTGTTAACGAGTATACCTATTTTTGAGTTACCTAAAAATAGGTAACTTAAGTTACCTATTTTTAGTATCAGTGATGAGTTTCAAAATAAACTGGAGGAGGAACCAAAGCGTAAGGTGCTATTAAAAAATAAATTCCACAGGTGCAACTTCTCCATTAGGATTGCTAATTAAGGCGAGAGCAAGACTTTCAGCAGATAACAGAAAGGTTTAATGCCTTACAGCACATTTATAATAGATGATACATTTGGAAATGTTGGCAGCACTAGCTAATTTAATTAGTTTGCACTCTGTTAAGAAATACACGAATCAGCTGAGATCAGTATAAGCAGGTCAAAACTTGAAAACTTGATTTTGATTTATTTTGTACATTGGCCCAAAGGCTGACTGGTACATCTGTTTTGCACCAATTAGGAAATGGTTTTGCTTAGTTTCGAATGCGTCTTTCATATTTCGATATTAACAAAAGCAACAAACTTGTGAATATTAAAAAAAAAAAAAATTCTCTAAACTACTGACAACAGTACTACTGACTTTAATGTTCTGCTGCCAATTTCCAGAACTATGTCTCTACTACTGCAATGCTGTTTGTAATATTCTAGGCATGTTTAGAAATAATGAATCAAGATGGAAAAAAAAAAAAGACCACTGAGCAACATCATAGATCATAGAACGAGCAAATGTAGGCTTAAATCCATTTCCTCAGGGAAACGAAGATTTTAAAAAACAACACCACACAAAGTGAAAAGCAGAAAACTGACAGCAGGAGGCAAAGCTACTGCAAGCAAGACAAGGTCTGGTTAAACAAAAGAAATGAAGAAGAAATGAAGAAGATAAAAGGACTGAAAAGAGAGCTGACTTTTAGGCCAACGAATTGGTAGAATGAGACAAGACCTTTTAACAAAGAACTTCTTTGAGTGAGTGTGACTCAGACTAGTCAGATAGCTCGCCTGAGGGCCAGATGAAACTAAGTACTTCATTTGAGTCTTTATTTCCTTTGGCTCAGCACTAGTGACAGCTCCAGGAAACTGAGGTATGAAGTGGAGCTAAAAGGACTCTGTTGATAGTTAGTATTAAATGTTCAGTAAGAGAAATCGAAAGAGGTCAGCAACAACAGAATTATGGCGTCATTAAATTGTTACAAAATACCAAAAACATAAAAAAAAAAAATCTGAATATTAGACAAAAAAACCCCAACAAGGCTGTGTTTATTTTTGAACATGATGGGAAGGAGTCAAAACTAAGGTTCCCAAACATTTGCAAAAATTCCAAACTTTTCTAGACAAATAGTCTTATGTGTGCTTTTTAGACGAATTTTGAATTACAGATCCAAATGTTCTCTATTAATTTATGGCAGATCTTATTACAGTGGTGAGACTGTAAATGTGAACCCTTCAAAGACCACCGAGTGGAGAAAAGAGGATTGCTGGCCGGCTGGAGAAACTGATGGATGGATGGTTAGACAAACTGGTAAATGGCTGGATGAATAAGGTAATGCACTATCAAGTAGGAGGATGAATTAAACAATAGCATCACAAAAAAAGGAATGAACGAATAAACGTGTTTACGCAACATTTTTCTTTTCCGTACTTACACAGAGCTGGAAAATACTTAAACTGTATAAACCTTTCTAAACTTTGTAAAGACCCTGCAGTCTAAACTCATTTCAGCCATTTTGCTTTAAGTTTAAAAAAATAAAATCTTTCTCAGTCACAAGCTCACTGCAAGCTTCATATTTTCAGGAAACCCTGTTAAATAAGCCAGTCCTATTAAAAGCTCCGGATGCTAGGACAACACTAACGCTTGATCAGAAGGTGAGCTTTTATGTGAATAAATGACTGACTTATTAATATAACAGAACTCAAACCGATGGGCTATAATGCTGTCTAATTTGCAGCCTCTCCAACACCAGGAGAAAACGATGCATGGCAGGGATATGGTTCAAAATTTAGATAAATGATTGAATCATAATGCATATAACAGGGTTTTAATAGAAGGCCTGCCACCCACTGTGCTGCTCACTGCCAGGGGGAGGAACATGTCTATCAGAAGGACAAGAAAGGCCTAAAAGAGACGGACAAAGACCAAACAGCCAGGGACGGACTGGTGAGCCAAAAGATTTGGTTAAATGTTTTAACGAAAGTAAGTTTAATATTAAACCACAAAAAGGCAGTAGTGGGCAAAATGCAATAAAGAGATGTCCCAATAGTTCTCCATCAGTATTTCCCTTTCTACTTTCCCTTCCAGTCTCATTTTTCACACCAAGTCTGCCTGTGTAACATTGTGCTATCTCAGCAGCTAGGGGAAGGCCACCCTGAGGTAATAAATAGCAGGCTAAACTATGTGTGGAAGAGAGAGTCTGTATCTGAAGAATGCAAATGCAGTTTGTGCAACATGGGCTGTGCCTGTTCTGTACAGCACCACAATTCTCATTTATCCTCCGCAGTTATGAGCCCATCCAGTCTCTCTCTGAACATCTGACATGATGGAAACTGACAACAAGGTTCACCTAAAAGGGAGAGCAGAGTCTAAAAGCTCCAAATCAATTTTCCAGAGTTCTCCGTCCGATGCAGTCATCCATCTTGAAATATAAAGTTGACACTTACGTTCACACCGAACTTATGTCAGATATTTCTGCAGTGGGCAGGCATAAAAAAAGAAGGAAATAAAATAAATGATGGATTATTTTCTTCTTTAGCAGGGATAAAAATTAAAAATAATGGGAAAAAAATGGAAAGAAGAAGGAAGGAAAGGAATAACTAATGGAAGAAATGTAGGAAAAGAAGGGCAGAAAAAAGAAACGAAAGAGGTAGATTACAATATTTAAAGACCTATTGTTAATGTTTCAACCTTCCAGACCGCTCAGGTCTTCTGGTTCTAATCTGCTCCGCATCCCCAAAACCAGAACCAAATATGGAGAAGCAGCGTTCGGTTTTTATGCTCCAAAAATCTGGAACAAACTTTGAGAAAACTGAAAAACAGCCGAAACACAGAGTTCCTTTAAAACAAGCCTAAAAAGCATACCTGTTTAGAGCTGCCTTTGATTCATAATTCCTGGAACAATAATAACATTTGGAGATGATTCCAATAGTTCGGTAAACAAAGGTGACCTACAATGGAGTGGACAGTTATCATCTGGCAGTAGTCAACGCCAAGGTTACCTCACATAAAGCCGTAGCGGCCTCTTGCTCTCAGCAGCGCTGACACTAGCACTACCTCAGCACAGATGATTTCTGTGGTGCTGCTGCTGGCATCAGGTTTACAAAAGCACATTTAGACTCACAAGGCAACAGCTTGTCGTTTAATCATATCATATTGAAGGGTCTTGAATGAACTAGCTCAGGTACAGTTGCAAGAAGGTTTAACGAGTTTGAGAAAAGCTACTCTGTGGTATTGTTTTGAGATTTTAAGCCTGTCTGTCGTGGGTTTGTACATGTTGGTAGGCTTTTAGAAATCGCAGACTTAAGAATCTACAATATCTAGGAATACCCAACTGTCTCAATGGCTGAACTAAAAAGCTAAAATTAAATACTTTGAACCCACATTTTGAAAGACATAAGATCATAGTCATCACAATATCAACAATACTGCAATAGCAAAGGACTGATTTCACGTGTCATGCATTTTCACTCTGGATGTTAATAGTACTGGTTGGTTTTTAAACCGTCCTTGATGTGTGCATTATTTAAAAAGAAAAGTGTGTGGAGTAAGTGGGTTTATTCTAATCAGCATTGACATTGGAACATTCTGGAATAGAATTGCAACTGCATCTTTGCAGCATTTTGAGCAGCATACTGTTAATTATGGTTCTTAAGAAGAAATTAGTTTTGTCAGTTTGAAGCTTTACAAAACACAAAGACTGTTCTCAGAATACGTTTCAAAAGAGCCAAGTCTAGTACTTTCTTCTTTGGTTCTGATGTCAGCCAACTGCAACTCCTTGTAACTGCATTTAGAACAGAAAGGTCCTTTCTTTGTTTTGGCTATTTGATCCAGACTGTGGTCAGAGCTCTAATCTTAGCCCCGGTCAAGCTGAAAGGGTCTTGGAAAATTGAAAGGGCGTGATTTAGCAAAGGAAGTTTCCTCTCCGTGTTGGACTGAACCTTCAGGCCTCAGCTACAAGGAAGGACACAAGATAGTGAGGTCTGAATATGAGCACACACAGGAGGAATGAAGAAACAAGCTCGCACAAACAGAAACACCCACGTAAAAACACACATCGAGTATTGCCTCGATGTGTGTGCACAGTGGGCGCAGAGAGCTGGGGGGAGGCAGCGAGGGAAAAGGGGGGTAAGCAGGCAAAGGATGAAAGCCAGCGCAGAGCAATTCCAATTAAAAACGACAGCCGCCGGAGAACTAGATCGGGCAAAGAGAGAAGGAAGGAGGCTATACTGGAACAAGAACAAGGCAGCAAACACACTGGAGAAATTGGGGAGCTAAAAACAAAACTTAACATAAAAGTACAAGAAGGCCGTTGGACTCTAATATTCCTGCACCTCGACTGCTGTAATGTACAGAAGGCTATTATGCGAAAGGTTAAAGGGAAAAATAAACTAAGGGTGGCAGAAAATGAAAAAAGAACTACATGCTGTATTTCATAGATAATGAGTGAGACAAAGTCAAAAACATTCTATAAAAAGGAGAAGGGCAATAAAAAATGTTTCAGTCTCACGTCTTGTGAGCAGCTGTCAGACCAACTGCAGGCAAACACTTCCTACAAAGCTGCAGCTCTTCCAGCAAGTAATAATATAAATAATATGATGGCCAGACCAAAACCACACAATGTGGTGAAGCCACTTTCCACCAACTCGACCATTCCTGTGGCCTTACAGAAGCCACAAGAACTAAATCTTCCCTTACCTGGAACAGGGATCCGGGGTTGCTGCTTCCGACACGTGAGAGCGTACACTAGTGTTTACTCCGCCTGAATGCACTGGGAGGTAAGCTTGTAAATTCCAAATCTGATAAGCAGCAACAACAATGCAGCTGTATTTCCCTTCAACCCAACAGTCTGATTGGTGGCTTGAGTTGTGAAGCATTACTTAAAGCAAGGGGTATTTAAAAAAAAAAAAAGACATATGTATATACAAATAGATATAGTGTCTGATCATCTATGAGATCAGGCACACATTTCCAGGCGTTGTAAAATCTGTGCTTTACAACCCGACTGCTCTCAACCAGGTAAGTGTTGAGAAATGATTAAGATGATTGCAAATAAAGAAAGAAAATAAAATCTCAGAAGAATGTTATAAGAACTCTGAGGTTTTCCATCCAGAAAAAAAAAAAAAAAAAAAAAAAAAATTAGCTCCCAGAGTCTTGACTGCTCCTATGCCAAAGCCGACCTGGAACGTTTTAGCACAGTGGCAGCTCATTAAAATCGGAAAACAGCACAACGGGCAAGACCAAGCAAGCCTGCTCCCTGTCATCACAGCAGCTAAAGCTTTAAGAACTCAACAAGAAGCTGTCAAGAGAAGTGTGAGTGTTAGTCCTTATCTCCTGCTTATTTATATGAACTTATTTAGATATTTTCAGAACCAAATGTTATTATATTTGCTGGTGAAAGTTCTGCTGCCTGTTAATAAAGCCTCATACCATGGCAACAAAAGAGGATTTGTTGCTGACTAGCTCACAGATAATAGTTCAGTGGAATGGATGGATGGACATAATAGAAGTGTGGAATATTTTTTACAGGATATTAAAAATGTCAAAGACTTTCAGAACTATTCCATGAGCAAAGCATGACGGTGCCACTACTATGTTCAGGGTGAGGATGGTGTGTTCTGTACTTTTAGCTAATGAAATATCAACTTTATTCAGCACATTTTGAAGTATCTCCTTAAAAAAGGTTGATAGAAACGGCAAAATTCAAAATAACTTATTCAATTTCACAAAAAAGATTTTTACCTCGTTTGATGTGGTTTTTGACTTTTTCAAAAAATGTTAATGAGCTAAAAGGGAAATGGAAACACATTTGCCGAAAAAGTTTTGACGAAGCAAACATTTATTTCACAAGACTGGTCAACTGTTATAGAATTGCATTTCTTTCACTACGTCTCTGGACAGCATGCTACATCACCAAACCAAGTTGACATGACAGAACAATTACAACTTGCCCGATAGCAACACATTCCTGAAAACCTCTCGCCATATTTCTGAGATGTGTGGTCCAGTTTAGTTTGCAACCTCTACTTCCTGTTTATTACACCCCTGCATTACTTCAATTCAGAATGACGTTACGCTTTCTGTGACCTAGATGTTTCACTCCAAACCAGTAGATTGAAACATGGCTAATTCGCATTTTCTGTTCGGAACATTTTAAGAGTTTGCTCCAAATCCACATGACTGGTGGAATAAAATATAGATATAGTTCTGTGTATGTATACTGAAATGTGTAGGTTTCTTATCTTTCCTTTCATGTTCTTTCAATTGAAATACATTCCTCCAAAGATTAACTGAACAATCGCCATTGTTCATTGCATTGTTTTATCCACCAAGGTGCAACATTTCATTTATTTGTTGGTACAGTTTGTATTTAGCCAATTTAAGCTTCATTTCACTGTTTAACTCATTTATAATTACTTACTTTTTATAAGTATGTGATTTTTTTATTTATTGTTTTTATATTTACTTATTTATTTATTAAGTTTCTTAAACTAGTACTTGAGTCCTAATTTTGTACCATGCACACGTAAGTGTGACCTGGTATGACAATGCAGTTTATTGAATCCCTAAAGAATGAATGCTGCCTTAACTTCCGCAGTTCTTTAAAATCAACAGAAACTTCTTCTCTAATACTGATGCAAACTATCTCAAGCTCTGAATTAATATTTGAACTTGAAGGTTTAGCTGGTCATTTCTAACAGCTACTTTAAGAAACGACGAACCAACAAGCCATAAGTAAATACTTCAAGTTGATAGTAAGGTCATTAACATCACAGATAACGACACAGTTGATCAGAGTTTATCACCCAGAGCCATGACCCCAGCTTAAGGTCAGCTAGAGCATGCCAGTGGTATTTACACCGCTTCAACTTAAAGCTTGGGAAGTCCTGCTGAGCCTAAGTCGGGTTACATGAGAAGTAATGCTGTCTAATGTTGGCGTGAAACAGAAATGCGGGCTGGATGTCCTGTATGGAATCTGTCCGTTTTCCATGTGATACCCTTTTCCTTCACTCCACAGCCCTCCAATTAGCCAACACTGAGCGGAGGAAAGGACAGAGGGCCCCAGGCAAACCTCGGCACACAGAACATTCCCCTGGACCCCCGCCAAGACTCACAGGCAGAAGCACTGTGGCTTTGGCTTCATTTCCCCTCCCATCCCCCTGCTTCCATCCTGGCTCGGCCCGGCTTACCCCTGTAGGGCCCCTTTAGCCCATGGCCCCTCCATTGGCACACAACTCAAAAGACAGAAGAGGTTACATAGACCCAGCTCCACTCTTTGTATATAAGGCAGATCTGAAACTATGGTGGTATGCTTTTGCTGTATGAAGCGGCTTTAGTATATTTTGACCCCTAAAAAGATCAATTTATGGCCAAAAGATTTGAAGATAAATTTCTAAAAAGGACCCGAAAGTCAAACCCTTTGATCCCACATCTTATGTGGTCAATTCTTACATTATTCATTGAGTGATGTAATCCACTGTAGAAAACAATGTTGTGCCCAAAATACATACATCTTCCTTACCGTTTGCACACCCAAACATACTTTATTTAGCTCCAAGAGCACTTCGAACTCACATGCCCAGTTAATCTACGCGTCTGCCCTTAACCTCACTTCAAAACGTCCGCGGACAAAGAGAACAAGGAAAGAGGATAATGGCTTTTGGCAGTCTCCAATGGAATCCAGCTGATTCTACTGTCAACGCTCCCCTGCCGGAGCAGCACCCTGCAGCGGTGTTAAGCATGCTATCTATCAGGACTGTGCAAGTCGTCTGAAAAGCCTCATAATCACAGGTTCAGTGATAGCCACAGTCGGGCCCTGGTTAAGGTCATTCATGGGGGAAAAAAAAGGACACACAACAAAAATATACACAGACAAGAAGGAACAAAGACTTTTTGTTTCACTTGATTGGAAGGATCAGACCAATTATACTATAAAGAAATACAAAATTATATTTGAAGAACAAACTGTATGCCAGGGGGGATAAAATGAACAACAGGAGCAAGGCTAATGATAACAGGTTTCGTGTTTTGTATAATGGGTCAAACGAGGGGAAGCGAGCCTTGGGTTTCCCTTTAATATCAACAATCTCGGCCTTCGGTGATAAAAGCGGGCTGCAGATGGCAGTTGCAGCCAGGATTTGTCCTCATGGCTTTGTTACAATACAATCTAATCAAAATAATGTCTGTATGCCAACAGCCTGCAGCCTGATTCGATCCAGAGCCAATGTGGGTAATAGCTTTCAAGTGTACAGCCAAAAAGGACAAAGTAGCAAAGTAATTCATTAAGTCAGGCTCATAATGTCTCAATATGGATGACATTGCATTAGGTAAAATATATATGTATTTCTATCTATCTATACTATTTTAACACATCAGAGAGAAAGCATGCAGATGAAGGCAGCAGTTTTTTTTTTTTTTAAATCGACAAAAACTGAAAGAATTACTACAAAATGACATTCAATAATTAAAGCAAATGCAGGTAATGGCTCTGATTTTTATTTAACTATAGACTGAACAGGGTGATATTCTTTGTTTTGAGGCATTTATTTAAAAAAATCTTTGGAGTTGATCAAGGAGAAAAAAGCCCCATTCTGAACTTCAATTGATAACAGATTTACTGGTGAATCTCTACTCTCTATTCCTATTGAGGTAATTAATTTGCAAGTTCTATAATTACAATTTTTTGGCCTCAGTGTAGAAACCTATATGCTAAAGTTATGGGGCACTTATGTCTAGCACAGTTAATGAGGTAGCATGTACTTAAGGTAACATGGAAACTCCCCTCTCCTCTTTCCTTTACTTTTCCAATCTACATCTTTTTTTTCTAGATTGTGTTTTAAGGCAGACAGACAGGGTTGCCCTTGTGCAAGAACTTTGCTCTGTCTAAGACTGTAAATCAGCTGCGAGTCTGAGGCACAGATGAGATCTCATTAACAACTGGAGGGCAATAACAAACTGCCTGGGATTTTAAGCTTGAGACGAATGGTTGCAAAGTCCCACAGCAACAAAGGCAGTGGTTACTCGTGTGTAAACAGCGACTGATTCAAATAAACATCACATTTTTTGCACCCTCATGGCAAACCGCATATACAATTAGAGGCAAGCTTAGCTGCATATGTACTTGCTTTGCAGTGTGCATGTGAGGCACTATTACACGTGCATGTACCCCCCCTATTCATCACCTCGCTGGTGTGTGAAGATGGAGATAAGACAGTTTGACAAAAATGTCAGCGGGGGGTGGGGAGGGCTATGGAGTTGAAATTGAACAGGAAATTATGTACTTCAATTAAGATATTAAAAGCTGTACTCCAGTGCCTGGGGGATCGGACGCAGAGAAAAGGCGATGCAATGGAAGGCGACAGTTCAATCAGAATCTCGGGCTTTCGTACTGAGACAGAGGAGAGGGGGTGGAGCCGGGAAGGAGGGAGAGGAGACAGGACAGCTATGTTTAATAATGTACTGGTGTAGTGGAATGTGCAATAGTCTGCAAGATACATGATGCGATACATTTAGAGAATAAATCACAGGCTGAATGGCGGTGAAAAGAGGGAGTTTAAATCAGAGGTGATCCAATCAAGCTTTTCCAGTACAGATTTTCTATTTTTCTTGAATGTCTGATGTGACAATTCTGTTTTTTTTTTTACCCCCCCTAAAGACTGTAAAATAGGAAACAAAAAATGTGTGACACAGGTAACACTTTTGCTTCATTCTCTATTCGTAAGAGAATGAAGCAATTACAAGATTATCCACACTAATGCATCAAAATAAATGTCCCCAGAAAGTGACACAAACTGCACGTCTGGTGTTTTTTATACACCGAAAATTAGGGGAATTCTAGTTTTAACGCAACTAACAAATAAGGGCAAACAATTTCATTAGTATTTTACTGATTACAGTCAAAAGAAAAGTGTCCAATTCTGACCAGGCAGAATGATTGGTGCACCTCCAGTTTAAAATGCAAGAAAATATCAGTTACATTTTAGAAACACCATAGTGTCAAAAAAAAAAAGACCTCAAACTACTCATCAAATATTGGCAACTGCTAATATCCTTATTAATCAATTTGTGATGAAGATCTAACTAAACCCTCTTTTACCTTAATTACAATAAATTAAAGAGTTGTACAAGGGAATTTTCTTTCCAAAATAGTATGAATGTGATGCACCAAATCATTGATGAGAGATCGGAACTGGCCAATTTTTTGCTCGTCCAGCAAGGCAAATACTAAGAAATATGATTTTGTTCAAACTTATTAAATAAATCAAAACCAAGACCTCCCACAGTTTTCAATCCATAAAAATGAAAGGACAGCATGTACTTCGACGCACGTTCATCTTTTGAGGTTTCGTCAATTCAGATTTGTGGCAATTTAACTTTACAGATAAATTGTGTTAAATATGTCATTCCTTCCATTTCTGTGACAAAATTAACGCCCACAACACATTTCTCCCCATACGTTTCACAACAATCTGAATCAACAGATCAAACCTCAAAAAAAAAATTATGAAAAAAATAAGTATTGCCCAAGAAAACCCTAATCGGTGCATCTGTAATCACAGTGTACATTTACACACACACAGCTGTTTTCTAGCATAGTAAGCCAGTCATAAACACGTTCAATATTTTCAAGCCACTAACATCATTATTATTCATGAACACATGCATTCTAGACACGACCATCACTGGGTATAATAACACGAAGCCATGGAAGCTTTTCCATATGCTTCCTAAAGAGCAAAGTGAGTCAGTGGCGCCCCGTTGGTACTGATAATACCAAAGCTCAGCTTTAGCAGTGCATCACAGAAACACGACTTAGGAAAGATGGATTTTCTAAAAGCATTAACAATCAGATATTAAAATCAATTCATGTCTAATTTTTAAGCTTCGATTTTTCTTTTCACACGTTTAACAGTGACAATAACAAAAAACTAAATCACAATGGGATGAGATATGGTGAATTTGAAACTTACCTTGCGTTCATAACAGCTTTGGCCGCTTTTAGTGAAGAATCGGTGCATGGCAGGAAAATATGAAAAACAAAACAAAAAAAAAAATCCGATGTCTGAATTTTTATATATATTTTATTTTATTTATTTTTTTTTTTTCGAAAAGTTACCCGTAAAACGTTGGTGCAGAGATTTAGTCGCAATTAAAGTCGGACTTGATAGATAAGCCGACTGCAGCTGAAGCAGCTTGTGGTGTCAGGATACCGAGGTAAACAACGGCTACGCAGCCAGATATACACACAGCAAGTTCGGTGATTTCTGCTTTGAGCATAAAAAAAAAAATAAAAAAATACTGAAATACAACACGTTTTGAACTTAAACTAATCGAAGAAAATATAACGATATAACGAGGGGTGGGGTAAACGGTGAAACGCCACTAATAACAAAAACAAAAAATAAAAATGAAAAAATAACTGAACACGAATAAAATGACTTTTTAAAAAAGCAGAATAATGGCGTTAGCTAGTGTTAGCTTGGTTGGCGTTAAGATATCAGTCGTCGACTGAGGAGAGGTTTTGCAAAAACGGAGAATTCAGGCAGTTTTCGAAGGAGGGGGTGAAATATCGCCGAGGAGAGTTCTCTCTGAGCAAGCCGACGTCCGCCAGCCAGCCAACTTGTTTTAAAGTGCAAAAGAAACGTTTCAGTTTAAGAAGTCGGCTGGACGGATAGCGACGCGCTGGCTGCCGCGAATGCAAAGCGAGCAGCGGCTCCGGGGAAATACATTCTGCGTGGAATCCAGACGACGGAGCGGACACTCGCGGTGGGCGTTCAGTGAGCTCTCGATGACAGCGGTCTTTCAGCCATTTTGTTCAAACTAACAACACCGCAGTCTGCCTCTCCTCCTTCCAGTGAGAAACACGGACCGGGAAGTGGTTCCCGATACGTCACTCTCGGCCAACCAGAGCAGCAGACGCTGACTCCGCCCATCCGGCCCACCCTCTCCTGCTTTTCTGAGCCCCGGAGCTCTTTCACACTGAGGACCTTCACGTTATGGGCAGCAGCAGGAGACAGGCACAAAACCAAGCAGTTCACATTTCAATGGCACTAACTGAGGCAAACAGAAAGCAAACTATATGTATATACGGCCGAAAGCGCCTCAATCTATGGAATAAATCAATGAATGAAAGTTATAAATAATAAATAAAAAATACAAGTAAATAAACAATAGTTATAAATGCAATGTGCTCCAAATATATTAATTTATCAAATGGACAAATAATTAAATCATTAATTAAAACTTGAATTCACTGTGTTAATATGAAATGTTGTTATTTCAGCATTTAGTGAGAAGTGAGTCCATATTTCCTCTGCCAGACCATCACAAAGCCCAAGACCTGATTGGTTAATCTGCGCAACAACTGAACTACATACCAATCCCTAAGAGTATCGCAGAGCACATTAAAGATAAGAGATACAACAAATATGAAATTATATTCCGCAAAACATAACTGTGAAAAAAATATAAATAAATGTATTATTATTTTGAATGCATTTTAACATAGTGCATGCAAGTTTTAAATAACTATTTTCATGTTACTTAAATATCTATTTAAAAAAATTATGGAAACTTTTAAGTTACCAAAGCATTTTAAACCATTACACAAATATTTCTTTATTTACTTAATGCACTTACTTCTACATTTAATGGCATATTTAAGTATTTAAAAACTGACTTACTTCTGTGCTGAAATAGTACTTTTAGCTGTCTATGTCTATTATTGTTGTCATATATCCATATTCTTTTGTCCAAATTTAGTATTAATGTAAATTTTTATTTTACCATAACTAAGGGAAATTTTAAAGAGACTAGTTAATCCAACAGCCATGTTTTTAAACTGTAGGAGGAAGCCAGAGTATCTGGAGAAAACCCCCACATCCATGGTGAGAACATGCAAACTATATACTGAATATATTGAACTGGCTTGTGAGAGGGCAAAATCTCTCCAGTATCTTCAGAAACAGGGAGTGACATCAACCATTCACAACATGATACATGCGTAAACCCTGGTGCACCCCAGAACTGCATCTGCAGCCGCCTTAGACAAGTAAAACATGGCCCCCTGTCCATTCTCTGCACTCCATTCTTATGGAAATGACCCCTCACAGACAGACACTCACAGATACACACTCAGTTTGCTGGGAACAGGTCAAGATTGCGTTCCACAAAGGGCAAGGCTGACCAGTCAGAACACTCACTTACATCTGCACTACAGACTACAAATGAGAGAGCAGGAGGGGCTCGGCCAAAAGTTTTTTTTCTGTCGTTTTCGAGGCAATATGCCCAGAGCTATTAAAGCAGCTAGCTCCCACTGAATGGGGAAAGCAGATGTTCTGTGCTCAGGGTTAAGAGAGGTGAAAGCAGGGGGGGAATGCCTTCAGATACACCGTAGGGGATATGAACTTCACCCTGGCTCAGTCTCTGAATCCAGAAGAATGTGAAGGGTTTTTTTTTTTTTTTATCCATGATGTTTAAATTTGTGGTTCATTACACAAGGCAAAATCAAGTGCATCATTATTAGCTGAAGTGATGTGAGAAATAGTGAGCCAAACAAGAAAAAGTGTGTGTTAATGACAAAAAGAGAGCATGTGTGTGTGTGCCTGTGACAAGACATGCATGTTTGTACTGCAAGCCTTGCAAAAGTATTCCTTGGCCTAGATGCAAAGCACTTAGCTTGGCAAAAAGCTAATACAACACATCATCCTGAAAACTCAATTCCATTACTGGCACATGTTGGATGCAGTGTTATGCTGTGGTGATGCTCTTCTTCACCAAGGGGGAGGGGACTTGGTCAGAGATGGCTGGAATGTGGATTGCACAAACTGAACAACTATTAGCCAAAGTGATGTGAAAAGTAGTGAGCAAAGCTATCAAAAAGACAAAACATTCATGTGAATTTGCAGTGCTCTGCAAAAGGATTCATTGCCCTAAATCCAAAATACTGCAGTCTCTTCCTGTCCCTCGATATGTGATCTACAAACCTCAACTGAAAGGTGAGTTTTCTGTTTGCGTCCGATATGAGAAATTTGTAAAAGAGCACAGAATGCATTTGGACCTTGTGGAGGATCCACACAGTGCACACAGGAGAAACCTGTGTGCACTGTCCAAAAAGGGGCATCTGGAGGTTTCTTTGACTTTGGTAATTTAGCTAATTGCTCCCACATTTAACCAGACTGCAGAGAAGGGGCGAATCATCAGGAAAAGATTGACATTCTTTCATTCGACTGACATTCTGGTAAGGAGCAACCCAGAAAGGATTGGGGACACCTCTCTCCTACCTGTCCCTTCCCAGCTCATTTCATCTCACCTTGGTTATTCTCAGAGCTTTTCTTGCCTTTTGTTTTAATTCCAGTCCAATCACATGCCGTGTTGTGCATCAGATTTTAATTTGAAGCAGCCTGCACACTTACGGGTGCATATGTGCTCAAAAGTGCATATTGACACACATTTAAACATCTCCCCCATCAGACAAAGTATCTTTCTTCAAACATCGATAACCACAGTCATTGATAAATGACAGACAGTTCAGGCAAAATTAAATCAACTTTTAATCGCTTAAACAACGAATAAATGTTTATGACAGTGCACTTAAATTTAGAGAATCATCAATTAAGAAGAAACCAGATTTGAAAAGATTATTGCAACTCAAAGAACATCTGCACGTGCCTTGTCAGAGGAGTAAAATGCAAAATATAAGATTTTTGAGTGTCCATGTTGCAACAACTGTAAAGTTTATTCTAACTCTAAAGTTCAAAGCACATCTTCATACCTTAACATTTAATCATATGGCATTCACTGAAGAAACATGATCTGAGAGTTAACCAAGCACGGTGATAAGAACAGATCTTGGTTTTAAATCTTTATTCCCCAGATGCTGCTCTCAACAAGAAGACACTCACACTGAGTTGTGCAATTCAGAATGCCTGATGAGTTCAGGGTGTCTTTCAGCATTGATTCTGCATGCGGAGTCTTCTTCAACACTCTTTACTTAATGCATATGAGTAATCAGAATGCAGACGGCGAGCCGTCGCCGTTTCGTTCAAAGTGACATTTCCACAGGCATGACTTGACATATGCAAAGAAACTGCCGTGATGTTAATTCTGACGGAGGTAGAAACTGTTTCCTAACTGCACATGAAAAAGGAATCTTATGCACAAGCTCTCCCAGTTGTGCCACTGCAAGGCATGTTCTATGAGTGGGAGCTGTGCTGCTGAGCTGGAGACATTCATTGTGAGTTTGTCTCACTGATTAGCAATGTGATTGAAGTGCCTATCCATTAAATAACAGTGCGGCAGCGTGGTAAAACCCTGCTGAGTTACTCATTGCTCATCTCAAAGGTCTGCAGAGTTTCTGAGAAATAACTGGGATCTGATCGAAGGCATGTTGGAGCAAAAGAGTAAGAGGAGGGCTCTCCTCTGCTAACTTTAAAAAGGTCTAAAAGAGCGTATTACTCTGCAAGGTACAGGAACATCATGGAGCAATAAAATGCAAACACATTTTGAATTTCTTCATGGAAATAAAAATCCTCTTAGATAATTTCATGCTCTCAAATGATGTGAACAAATTGGCAACAAATGTTACCTGACTATGTATTCATGTGTTTCTAGAAAGCAGAGAAGGATGCATAACTGCATGCAGAGGACAGGGTACTGCAACTCTTACAATCCAAAGAGCCTTTTTTTTTCTTTAAGTCCAGCTAAGAAAATTTAATGGATGAGAAAAAGTATAAGCAAGGACTCATTTACCTCAACGATCCAGAAAGATGAAGAGGAACGGTCAGTGCTTATTGTTCTCTGTGCTGTCCTATTAGAAAAAGGGTCTCTTATAAAGTATGGACAGCACGTGGAAATTTTCAATGAGTAAATGCACTGTAATTAAAGTTTAGGTTGTTCAGTTTGAGATTACGCTACTGGAAAAAAAAAACAACAATTTATTTTTAGAGGTATTGGAAATGTCGTTTTGATTGGGACCAGAAAATTTATATATTTAGGTGCTACACAAGCATGCGTGCATTAGTCCATGTCCATGCTAAATGGTAGGGTGTTTGCAAAATGTCCATATGAGTGTGTTGGATGGCTGGATGGAGGCAGAGTAGAGCGAGAGGGGAGTAGGAGAGCATTTCTGTGCTGTGGTAATTTCCCCCGAGACAAGCAAGCAGGTAAAGGCCAGCGAAAAAAAGGGGGGGTGAGGGGCGGAGTAGGGAGCGATGGAGGCTGGGACGGCAGGAGGGGAGGGCGAGCATAAGGAAGCGAGCGTGGCAGAAAATAATGAGGAATGATACGACGGCAGCAGAGGAGAGACTGGTCGCTTTGCCCGATCAAATGGGCTCTGACTGCACTAACAGCATCGCAAGGCTGAATGCAGCAGCTCTCATTGTCTGCACATTAACGTTTCTATTTTCACTTCAAAATGCCTTATCTTGTTAATGAGTGTTTTTTTAACTGACTCATTGTTTTTCTAATGAATTCAACTATTAATTACAAGTGGGCTATTTCTTGATGACCTTGCTTTATTTTGTTGCGAGCCGCAGCTCTTATAATATTAGCATACATTAAGCCATGCTTATCTTTCATCCCCCATAGCTAATACATCAAATTATCACCAAGAAAAAAAAAAGCATCAACCGGCGTTGTGGTTTCTCAGTGTGTGTTTGTGGGTATTCACTCCTCCCTTTTCTTACTTGCAAACTCATTACAAGCACATAAGACCTGCATGGATTTTATGGTGTTTTGGGAACTGACTGGCTAATCAGATTTATCGCACACTTAAGCTTAATTGATTGACTTTATGGATCTAAATGAATAATTAAGCGTTAACAAGCCTGGCCTGTGTTTCATTGTTCCGATATAATGGTAATAACCCATAGAAAGAAAATGGTATTGGGGATGTCAATCAAAAAATAAGTAAGCTTCTCCACCTGACAGCTTGCTTTGTAATTCATGATAAATGTAAGAAAACCAGAAAAATACAAAGCAGAATTGCCATGTTACTGCTCCTGTTGTGATATTTGTCCTTTCTACCAGATAACACAGTCATGAAGCTGTGTATCTCGATCAAGGCAGCACAAACAAAGGCAACATATCCTGACCTTCAGATAGTCTTCATCAGATCAATACTATCATCAGCACAGACAAGCGCTGGCAGATTAACCCGGCCTGCTGTAACCATCCCCCCAATGCACACATGCACACACAGACACGCGCGCTCATATACACACCTTATTCAGTTAGGGTCCTGAGAGTATTGATTGCTTTCTACTTGACTGACACGCTGAACCACAGCGTGCACATGCTTGTTGACTTTATTTTCTGGTCGGAGGGTGGACATCAGTGAGCCTGAATTGGTGGAGTTCCATTAACTCTGTTGAGCACCAGCTGTTTTGTTTAGGACAAGGATATATACTAAAGCTCCTACTCTGTTATAATTGTTGTATTTCTGTGTTTGACGTTAGGGAAAAGGGCACATGCACAAATACCTATATTTTTCACTCTAATATTTAGGTAAATGTGCCTTTGCGAGTTGCAAAGAAACCACACCCTTTTTGATCAACCGGCTCTCCCTTGGCTGGATATGGTGCCTTTTTTCTTATCAAAACTAATGTTTATTTTCATACAGGTGACTTCTGAACATAATCCTCAAAATGTCAATATTGTTTCAGTGAGGGGTGTTCCAGAAGCTTATTTGTTTGGGGATCATTGTACTGTTTCAGCACTTGTGTCCAAGTTTTGAGTGGCAAGTTACTGATTTGTGGTGAAGTTGGTAGGTTTACTGGTAACACTCTTTCAATATTCCATTCACTTTGTGCAAGTAATATTTACCCCCAGCAGTAAAATAGTTCCACAGCATCATTTTGCCACCAACTTGCTTGGCATACGGTTGTTAAGTCTTATGTTTTAAAGAGTCACCGTGACTCCACCAAACGTTGTTCTTGTCACTTCGGTCAAGTAGCTAATTTTTTCTCTTGTCTTACCAGAAATTGTTTCAATTGTTTGTGAACACAAAAGTTCAGTTGTTGAAACTCTTTTAGTGTATGCTGATATAAAACCAGGTTAAGTTAATAGGCTTGAGGTGTGATGGTTCCCAGGTTATTCTTGAAAATACTCACTACAAAACAAGACTGGTGAAAAATCAAGCTATTTGGACACAGTGGCAAAAACAATGTTTACCAGTTTGGTACAGTCAACCATGGGCTGCCAGAATCACATGTGAGATCTGTTTAACTGATTTGCACAAAGTAGATGGAATAATAAACTCTAAAATCATTAACTATAACCTCAGATCCACAGCTGGTCAGTTGAAACTTGGACATAATTGGCCATTCAAGCAGGAGAATAATCTCAAAGACACAACAGAGCTAGTTCTGTAGTACTAAGCTAATGCTGAGTTTGATCCTGACTTTAAACCTGTTGGAAATCTATGTAATATGATTTCCTACAGAGAAATCATACTACGTGCCAACTATGTAACACTGTACATAGTTGGCCCGATGGCAGGGAACTAAAAGCCAAAATTCTGACAGGTGACGGCAACAGAAAATGTTTAGCTTCTTTTAAGCATTCTAAGGAACATGCATATAAATATTAGTGAGAATATATGTATATTTTTGATCTTGTGAGAATTAGAGAAAACTTCCACTATACTCAATTCTTGTTCTTCAGACTCAATGACATTCTGTGCTATATCAGTACGCCACTCTGAAAATATGACTGCGATAAATCATAAAAAAGCCAGACGTTACTGTGACATTCATGACCATGATGAGTGCATGTAAACTTCTGCACATCCACATTTCCATTTACACACACACCCCTATAAACATGCGCATCTGGCTCTCAGCCAGTCACTTATGAAAAGCAATCACTTTGCAGTGAGCAAAACAAATAAATTGATACCTATACGTCTGCGAGTGGCCAGGGGGCTACAAGCCCACATGTGATGTAAATGTTGGGCGGCATGTCTACAGGCAGGGACTGATATTTAGAAGTCCATTAACACAGAGTGGTGATGGGTTAATTCGCTGCGTGTGTCTGCGGACCCGGAGGGAGTCTGCGGCATACAAAGAAGAGGCAAAACTGAGATGGATAACATGGAGGAAAGAAAGGAAAATAAAAAGAGGGGAAGAGGAGCAACAGAAATGAAGGCAATGGGATGTAGATGAGTGGTGGTGTTGGAGGATTGTTGGGGGTGCATTGGATTGGGTGTGTGTACTTGTGTGATGGGGGAGAGGCTGGGAGTTGTTGTGAGCATTACTGCCTACTATCATCCGCCTGAGCCCTAGCGTCAGTTTGATTAATGCTGCTTTCCTCCAAGTGACCTCCAAGGTCAGTGGAATAGTGGGTACTCAGCCTCTCCCATTCGCTGGGTCTCCAGAGGGGGGTAACCGCTGTATAATACGCTCCCTCTGAGTTCTCTCCTCTTTTTTCTAGTTTCTGTCTGTCTTTTTTTTGTAACATCTTTTTCATTTATTCATCTCTGGCTGCTGTCGGTCACTTTCCTCTCTACCCTTCATCCGTCCTTCCTCTCCCCCTGCATCCTCCTCTATCTCTTTCCCTTATTTATTTTCGTCTGACTCTTTTGCTCTTGCCACCAGCTCTCTCCATTGTAACTTGCAATCAATAAAACAGTGTTGCAAAGTGTTGTTTTCTTGGTGTTGTTCCTGAATAAGTAACACCTTTTTGGGATATTTGCTGACCATCTTGAATGCCCCAATTTTAAATGTATGTTTATGGAATCTGGACTTAATAACAATAATAGACAATGCATTTTCTGACAGTACCAGTCATTCACTGGTACTTATGTTATTGCTTTTCAGGTTTCGCAGTTGTAAAAAACAACACTACAGTTCTTCAGATTTTCAAGCCTTCTTTTTTTTTTTACCAGACAGGTTCTTTTACTATTATTTTTTTTTATATGGTGAAAATTACAAATTGACAAATTTGGTGCTGGGAATCTGTTTTCAAGTTTTGTCTTGCTGTATGTGATCAGCTGGTCAGAAATGATAAATCCATTATAATATACATAATACAATATATATAAACAGCACATCACTGCTCTAAAATAACGCTTTTAGGTATCGAAGTTGATGTATCGACAAGATTTAAATTGAGGTATTTTCAACAACAGTGAATTGTTGAAAGTACAGAGCTATAAGAACCTATTTAACAGAACATGTTAATTGCACATGTAAGAAGCTTTTATTTTAATTGAACAAAAATGGAATTGGTTAAAACTGGCATCAGCAGGGTCAAAGCTTTTCGAAAAGTCCAATGTGAGAAATCCTTCATTCTAATCATTGCATTTTTAGAAAAAACAAAAAAACAAAACAATTGACTACAAAAGAATTTCTAGGCATCTGGGTAGCAGATAATTGGTGCAAGGATATTTTTTACTAATGAATACTTTTAATTGATTGGAACACTTGGAAAAACTTTTCTCTATCGGCATTAACAAAAGCGAGTGCTGCCAGGAGTCCTGAGTCACCATCATTTTAAAAAACTTTTGGCCACAACTGTAAACCAGTTCTTGTCCCTCTGCCAAGATGAATACAGAAAAGTAGAGCTGCTGCACAGCAAGAATCACTTTGGATTGTGCACTTCCTCTGATGGAAAGGCTCTTATTTTGTGAGATGTTATTTCCCAGCTTCAATTTACAAAAGGAGAACTGCATAGATATATTTTAAAAAGTCACATGTGTTGATATAAATATGTAACTTCATAGATGCAGCTTATAAAAGAAACAGCTAGAATTTTGTCCTTCCTAGTTTGGTTAATGAGATAACATATTTTTTTATGTATCTAAAAAAACATGAACACGAGGCTGAAGGAAACTGCCTTTCATGTCGTAAACCTTTGTGAATATAACACTCACACCGAACCCACGGATTTTGTTTCACATCACCAGAACCCGTAGCAACTCACCCACACATACGAAGCCTGCATAATTTCAAGCTGAGGCCTATTTTTAACCTGAGCGCCTGCACAGTTCTATGAAAAGTGACTCCAGATTAGATTTGCCTGGGCCTTTTTGTATCTGCACGCGTGCACAGCGTGGTGACTGCCTGATGCCATTGTCTGGTAAAAATTGGTACTTGATGTCACCTGGCTGGATCTCAGATCTTTCTGCAACAACATGTTGCAAATTTCTATCAACTATCAAGCTCACAGTTTGAATTTCAAAGCTTTATGTATATTCCTTAGGCATTGTTGTCAAATCTGTGATGTTTGTTTCTGCTTCTGAATTTTCATGTGCGAAAAAGAAAGCTACAGTGAACATCTCAGAATCTGATATGGCTTACATAAATAGATGAATAGAAAACTACTTTGGCCAAATTTGTCTGTGATATAATCCTGCTGTTAGCAAACATCAACTTGGACATTTAGAGATTATCCCATCAAACTGAAATAGCACTACAATTTTAGCAAAAGATGAAAGCAGTTTGTATGAGTAGACTTGGAAAAAAAGAAAAACATGATAACTGTCGAGGCTATTCCTGCATTTTCAGTGTCCTGGTTATTTTGTATAATTTCACCAAAGTCAGTTGCACCACTTTCACCATTCAGAGGTTCACATCCTGATATTATCTGCTTGAATGTCATTTTAAATTGGGGCTTTTAAAGATGCATTTGGACATTTCCTTTTTATGTGTGGGTTGATTATACAACAAACAACTTTAATGAGTTTTAAGGAACAAGAATTGGGTGCAGAAGGTTGAATCTATAGTACTTGGTTGGAAAATCCACCTGTATTGGTGTTGTTGGTGTGAGGTGAAGCTGAAGAATTAAGAGGTAGTCTTTCATTTTCCCACCAAAGTCGTGCAATGCACCAAATCTACAGGCAGGGAAACAGTCCCTTAGTATCATGCTACTACCACTATGCTCATAAATTAGAACAATTTACTTAGGTTACATAATTTTGACTCCTCCAAATATTCTTGTAATTGTGTTTAATCAGCTAAATCTTTGTCCCATCTTATAAAACTTTTTTTTCAGAAGGTTTTGCATATGCGGTGAAGCGACACATTTCATTTTAGCTTGAAGATATTCATTTAAGAGCATGGGCTTCTTTTTTTCATCCACTCCTTCTTAGTCCACAAAAGATGAGAAGCCTTCTTTACGTTGAATAATGACATTGAACAGCCCAGTAACCAACCAGCCTTTTTTCTTGTTGGATTCTGGGGCGTTTCTAGAACCTCTGACCAGTTTCCATTTATTGAGGGGTCACAGTTTAGCTCATACATGTGAATCGATCACACAGTTGAGAGAACTTGCAGGGAAAAAAATCCCTAACATCAAAACTGATTTTGGAATGCACAAAACCAAATAAAATTGGCTTTTGAACAAACATAACTGAACATTTTTGAAGATCAGCAGAGTTCTGAAGGGTACACGGGAGTTTTCTTAACCAGTTATGTGTTTTGTGGACTTGGAAAAGACATTCAACCATGTTCCTCTGGGAAATGTGGGGTACTTCGGGAGTACTGGCGGAAAAGAACCTTGATATGTGTTGGTAGAAATAGCCCAAGCATCGGAGCTTGGTCAAGATTCCTGGCAGTAAATCGGGCTCATTTCCGGTTGCTCTTTGTCAGATTCTATTCATTTATGGACAGAATTCCTAGCCGAGGTGTTGAAGGGATCCATTTTGGTCACCTCAGGATCAGGTCTCTGCTTTTTGCAGATGATGTTCTGCTGGCTTCATCTCCAGTTTTCACTGGATCAGTTCAAAATCAGTATCTCCAAATCTGAAACCATGGTCTGGAGCCGGAAAAGGGTAGAGTGCTTTCTTCAGGCTAGGGGAGAGGTCCTTGGACAAGCGGAAGAGTTTAAGCATCTCAGGATCACATCAACACATCAACAGGAGGGTTGATGTGTTGTCTGCAAGTGTTTACTGATCTGTTGAGGTGAAAAGAGCTCAGCAAAAAGACGTAGCTCTAGACTTACAGTCAATTTACATTTACAAACTAGTGTATATTGGCAGAACCTTTGGGTAATGAACGAAGGAATGAGATTGTGGATAGATGCAACCAAAATGAGTTTCCTCCTCAAGACCAACTTATATCCTAATGGTATGACTGTATGTGGATACTGAATTAATGTAAGTGCTAAGACCAATTTCATTAAGGGTTAAATAGGGTGGTCTTTAATGCAGCATTTATTTTTCTTTAATTAAATAATAAACCTTTAGTTTTGGTTGATTTTTCATGGATTTGTTGACCGTTGATCTTAAAAGCTCTAGAGAATTAGCCTCTCCTAAGCTTCATTTCAATTAAAATTCCACTAATCCAAAGTTGGACTTTGGGTGTTCGTTGACGGACCTTGACAATGAGCACATATCTGTTTCGATTTCTAACTTTTCTCATTGGTCATTTGTTTAATGCAAGCCTGACCAAGATGGCGTCTGTGCATAGAAGCCAGAGGTATAATCGCATCATGGTAAGTTAGTCAAGCTGTGCACCATCAATTTGTCTCAGATTTTGTGCCCTCCATCCCCCAACCTTTTTTCTCTCTTTTCTCTGTCTCTCCATGTTCCCTTTTTCCAGACAGTGCCCCAGCTTCAGCAGCACACACACACACACGCACCCCCACGCACGCATACACACATGCACACTCCTGAGAATCATGAATCTTTCATGCAAGCGGGCTGTATAATCCCTGAGGCGTGCTCTTTGAGACCCACACACACCCGCCTCCATCACCTTGAGAGAGAGGGAAAGCCATCACTGGAAGGGAGCGAAAGAGGGAGACGGGAGGAGTAGAGCGAGAAGGCGAGTGACATATAGAGATGGAAAGATAGAGGAGGGAGACGGGCATTGTGATGGAGGGTGGAGGTGGAAGAGAAAGGAGAGGAGGAGGGAGTGCGAGGGGCTGGAACAGCTCAAGACAAATTGAAGGTGTTAAGTAGAACCTGGCTGGAATTACTTTCCTCCTCGTGACCACTGATGAAAGGATAAAAGAGGAAGAAGAGATAACAATGGAGAGGTCTGTTCTTTCTCTTCATGGCTGCTGAAGGCAGAGGTGGAGAGTCTTATCACTGGGCTTTGCTTGATGGAAGCACACTTTACGTTAAAAACAGTATATTTTTTTAAGTAACTACAAATTTACACACAAGTACATACATAAAATGAAACTCTATGGTGAATATTTCCAATCTTTCAGTAAAGTTTTGTAATAGAAAAGGTCCTTCTCAAAAACAGAAGGACCCATAATGTTTTATTTCAAAAGTATATTTTAAGGTAAAACATACTTTAAAAACCTCATTATATGGCTGAACAGCTTAAAAAGAACCAGGGTCAGAGGAATATGTTACTTTAATGGTTTCATTTGGTGCAACAGCTTTTTGAAAGACTGTTGCACCAAGAATTTGAAAGGTGCTTTACTTTCAAGATGAAATGAACAGCAAAACAAAAAAAGGTCTACCAGGAACAAAAATTAAACTAACTTGCCAAAACCACAATATCCGTAGATCCAAACACCTTCTCACTTTCACCTACATGTGCTTCTTTAGGCTCCTTTGTATTGTTAAGTACAGTGTGTGAAAAGCGACGTGTGTGTACGGGCCATTAAAATTCCTGCCTCAACCTGCTGTGGCGCTGTTGAGTATCAACTCTACACACTCACACACACTTATGTCCCCTCTTGGCAAAAGTTTAAAACATTTTCCAGATGGTTTTTAACATGATTTGGAGCATGTCCAAGAGGGGACTTGCTCTTGACGCAGGTCCATTTTAAAGTATTTTCTCTATGTGTTCGTAAAGAACACATACAGAAAAATATAAAAATATAGACAATTTCTATATTTTAAAGAAAAATTCATGCTTTACTCAATCATTGACTTGACCACAAAAGCTAAGTGGGAATAAATTTAACAATATTCACCTGCAATTGTGACGCTGAAAACCAATTTTGGCATGTCAGTCCTTGTGGCACAGTAGGTGCAGCCATGAAAACATAAAACAAAAAAAAATCTTTTGGATTTTTCTGTACGAGCACTAAAAAAGTTGAAAAATAGCTACTGGTAAACAGTTGCAACTGGTATGTGTCAAGCAACATTTGATGAAAACAACACCTTGCCAGCTGTAGAGCAAATACTCTTCTTTGGCGTGTCTGTCAGTGCCACAGGGAAAATTGCTTTCCTGCAGTGTTAGCTCTGCTGCTGTCATTCAAGAAAGTGTAAGTGAAAATATTATATTTGAAACATCAGTGAAATACAACAAAACACAGGGTAAAGATTCACCTTTCACTGCAGTTATAGTCGCAGCTTTCTTTTGGTATGGTCATCTCTGTTGGTTCAGGAGGGTAACCATAGCTTGGTAGGTTTGCAGTGGTGCCATATTTTTCCCATGGACGTATTGACTGATCAGTGAGATGTTTAAAGCTTGGGAAATAGTTTGATGACTCAATCCTGCTTTCAGTTTTAAGACAACTTTCTGCTTGGCCTGTCAGTTGTGTTTCTTGATCTTCATGATGCTGTTTACTTTTCTACTGTTCTCTGATGTTTAACGATGGGAATTACTGATTAGGAGACTTGTGCAACTGGTTACAGTGGATTTTATTTTTGAGGTATCAAAGTAGAGGGGCAATGTGTATGCTCTTGATATTTTTCTTTGCAAAAGATTTAAGCCATGATTTTTTTTCTCGTCACGATTATGCACGACTTTGTACTGGTCTGCAAAAAAAAAAAAAAAAAAAAAAATCCCCCAAGAAAATACTTTCAAGTTTGTGATTGTCATGCAGCAAACCTTGAACATTTTCAATATGTGAGAATAATTTCCCAAGGCATTGGAATGGCAAAAAAATGTGGCGAAAAATGTTACAATTGACATAATTTACCATAAATAATTTAATGAAACAGATGATTCATTAAATCATCTGTTATAACCATTTATAACAAAACATTTATAACAGTTGTTCTGTTATAAATGGTTGTGCAGTGTTACTCTTTTAAATTTTTTTTGACTTGTCAATTATTATTTACATTTCAATCAATCATTATATTATCAACTTCCAGAGTTTCTCAAAAGTTCAGACAGATATACCTGATCACTCAAATAAATTAGCAGCCTCATTTAAACATTTTGACTGGTGCTGAATAATCCTAGACAACTGGTCCCTTCATAATCCAAAACAGCAGTGTGTGTATAATATAGGAAGCTCTAACGTCAACAAAGAGGATAATACTGTGTAAACAGCCTCTACATTCCCACTAATCTACTCTTATCAAAGTCACGCACGAGGGACTTCTTGTTTGCTGTCCCTATTATTCGGATCTTCGGACATGCCACATAAAGCTCCCCACCATGATCTCCCACTGCAGTCAATTAGCTTCATTTCCACTTTCTTCAAGGGAATGTAAACAAATCTGCAGGTTGTCCAGGACAGCTGCTAAAGGAGAAGCAATAGCCAACTCACAGGAGGCTAAGCAATAAGTTGTGGCCGCTGGTTTAATTACTAGAGGCAAGAGTCAACACAGCGACAGAGAAAAACTTCCCACTGACCAGATGAGCTTATTATGGCCCCCACCTTCACACACCAGGCGTCTGATTTACAATCACTCTGATTAACAAAGCTATCCAAGGGGTAAGGTGTGTCTGTGTGGGGACACACATTTAGTCCTGACATCATACTGGCAGAATACATGCATGTATAAAAAAAACATTTCATTTTATAGGCAGTCTCAAGGTCCTTGGTATTAACAAACAGCTGTGGAGAGGTTGAATAGAGGAGAAGTGGTCCTTCAAATGTCTGAGCACTCATGAACGGCTAATAAAGGGCATCGATAAGTGGGAAATGAGCGAGTGTTCAATGTACTTGCAGTATGAGTTGCCAACCTAAAGAACCATGGGGGGATTTGTGAGGGCTCCATGTTAAATTAATACATCCTGGCATCTAAAGGTGTATTTCAGATATATTACAAGGTCAGACTTCCTAGCTTCAAGTCGAAAAAATCAAGAGGAACATCCCCTAAGGTCAGATTTCCAAATGGGAAGTTGGAAGTTCAAAAGCAGCTGCTTCATGTATAACACACTGTCATAAATACGGTAATATATTGTTTGTATTTCTTACGACTTATGCCTTATTAAAACTATTGCAGACCTCCTACAGTGTAACATCCCTGTGTAAATATTTTCCTTTAGTGTTCACATACACGAAGTGAAGAAAAATATAACATTGTTGATTTGGATTGCTAACTTTAGTTGGCCTAGTCACATCCCAAAGGGGATTTTTTGGACTGAGTGGCTGTGGAGGCCATTGGAGTGAATTGAACTCATTGTCATGTTCAGGAAATCAAACTGAGATGATCTGAGCTTTGGTGAATTCTTCTGCTGCAAGAAGGATGGGTACAGTTAGCATCAGTATGTATATAGGTTTGTCAAGTGACACAATGGAGACGAGAGTGTGCCAAGAGATGTCTCCCCACATTATACCAGCTCCAACAACCTGAACTGGCAGAATGTATCCATCCTTTAATGTTGCTTACACTTCTGACTACCAGTTGGATGTTTTTCAGTTTGTTGTCCAATATTGATGATTTTGTGCTTTTGCTGCTGTTGCCCATATGCTTCAAGATTGTGAATGTGTTTTGCACTCACAAATGGTATTCTGCATACTTTGGTTGTAATAAGTGTTTTTTTTTTTTAGCTAACATTGGCTTTCTTTCTTCACGAATCACGGATTCTCCCCTAACATCAACAAGGTATTATCGTGTTATAATTTACAGATATATGTACCGTATGTACACGTAACCACACGTGCAAACTGATATATAAAAACATGTTGTCAACAATAAAGACTCACAGTATTTATGGATTGTGATTCTAGGGCATGTAAAGGCACCTCTTATAACTTTTCGGTCTGTTTGTTTTGCACTCTTTCCCAAACGCATCCTGTTTGTTTTCTTCAGCCAGCAGCTTTTCCCCGCTCGACCTTTCGCCGCTCGCTCATGTTCTCAGCTCCATTTCACCGTGCGCACTGACCACTCCCATGGAGCTTTTTGAGCAGCAGCAGACACACAAACTTACACATATGTCGCTGTTGTCGTTCAGACTACACAGCCCCTCCTTGAGGGGGAACGCAGGCAGCAGGTTGAGACTAAAAGTGGGATGTGAGAGGAGGACGGTGCAGTGCCAATTTCACGCCTTCACTTCTCTCTGCCTCTCCCAGCTGCACGCTTCATGTTATCCTCTCCTCTCTGCCTCTCCTCCTGTACTTTTCTCCCTCTGAAATGTACAAACAGAACACTTTCTCCAATGACAGCACCCTGCCACCCCACACCCATTTATTTATTTATTCTTTCCCTCCCACCATTTCTCTCATACTCCAAGTAAGAATCTAGAAAACACAATAAACCACATCTGAGCTCCCTCAGGAATAAGAACAAGACACAGACACCAAATAACAACAAAACCCACCTCACCAACTCCGAATAAATGCCTCAGTGCACTCACACCTCATGCTTGATGGCAGGGGAACAGATAGAGACTAGAGAGAGAGGGGGAAAGAAGGAGAGAAACAGCCACATTTGCATTTGCAGAGGTAACATTTGTTTATAGCATGTGTGCCGCCTCTCCCGACAACCCCATGGCTGATTGAAGCAAGTCTCCTAATTAAGCATTAATTACACAACAATAGAAGTGGCAATTAGGTGGCGATGATTCAGTGCTGACATATTCCCACCTGGGCTAATGTCAACACGGCATTATTACTTTCACCGCCTGCTGTGAATACGGCTATCTCAACAGTCGTAAACGTCAGCCTGTACATATTGCGCCACAGTTGCCATACAGAGGAGCAATATGTTTTCCTCTCCCTCAAGTGCTCTTCTCTCTCTCACTCTACTGGTGGCACACACACACTCACATGGATGGAGTCTGGTCTTTGGTGTTAATTGGTGAAAGCGTTGGGAGTTACGCTGGCGGGCAGGTGGCCAAGGCTTTCCCTCTGTAGTGGTGCAGTGTTTACAGCTGCGGTGCAGTGCAGTGCAGTGTGGAGCCACGTGGACATCGCCTTTGTTTGCATCCCGTCACACATGCTTGGTTTAAAAAAATGTTGCTTCATGTAAAAATCCCAGACCTTTTTATTATGTACTATGCCAAATATGACGGTGGGTGGGAAAAAATGAAGGAAGGAATGAAGGGAGGAAGGAATGAAGGGAGGAAGGAAGGAAGGAATGAAGGAAGGAACAAAGGGAGGAAGGAACAAAGGAGGGAGGGAAGGAGGAAGAAAGATAGAAAGAAACAAAGAAAGAAAGGAAGGAAGGAAAGAAGGAAGGAAGTAAGGAAGGAAGGAAGATAGATCCAGGAGGAATCAAAGAGTTATTGGTTAGCGGATGGAAAATCCCATTTTCATAATATATTGATTTTGATATCGTGTAAGGATGATGATTAGGAAGAGCAGAGGAGGATAGGGTACTCCTAAATAGCTCTAAAGCACTACTTTGGAGATTTGCTATTGATTAGTGTTAGATTGAAGATCTGAGAGATGGTGAGAGAAGCAGGCTTTCTCAGGTTAAGCATCCTTGGGAGTGTACAGAAGCTCAGTATGTTTTGAATACAAAGCAGTAACAATCCTAATGCCCCTGCCTGCACTTCTCATTAACTTATATGGCTTGTATCCATGATACTAAAAGGAAATAAATGGTAATTGGCCTCAGCACTTTAGAAAAAAAAACATTTTGCAGGGTAAAAGCTACAATCCTCTTAAGAATATGTCTGCAAATCCAGAAACCCCCCCCCAAACAACTCCCTTTTCCTAAATTGGAGAAATTTTCACAAAGCTTGAATACGTTAGGGAGGAATTGCAGCAAATGGCACATTATGACAATTGTCAGAAGTGGCCTATTAAAAAGGAATCAGACATTATCGATGCCTGTGAATCTGGAGAACAATCTCAGTTAAGTTAATAACGTGCAATTAATCATAGGTCACTTAGCGCTGGATGGGGTAAAACTTACTGTGATAGAGCCAGCCTTAATCTGCCATCCCTCCATTCAGAAGGAGGAAGAGATTGATGGATGGACCTAGGCAAATTGTAATTTATATGGGCCGGAGGATTTCAATTTTTGATAACTTCTTACTGTAGATATGAAATGGCTGTAATTAACTAACAGTTTGTACTTTCTTCAGGTCATCGTTTTAATACAGTATAGCACTCCTTTTTGGAAAATGTAAAACATTTAATGAATTTTAATTAACGTTGTCCTACTGAAAAAATTGGGTCAAAAGGGCTTTGTTCATCCAACAGGAGCAAAATACAGACATCTTCTGGCCTCTCCACAGTTCTTTCTGAAAGATCAAGGAATTCCCAGACCCATAGTACTATACAGGCCCTTTGCTGAGCTCTCCAACGGTGGCTCCCAAGAGGCCCCCAAACTTCAGAACCACCTCAGCTGACTACTTTCATTGAGGGGAAACAGTGGTTCTACTTCGTGCTCCCCAAAGAGTTCCTCATCCTATGTCTAAGGAGTGGAGTGGCTTAAAGATACCAACAGGAAGATAGGGCACATCATCCCAGGTTTAAAGTCATTTCACTAGCTCCTTGTAGCTAAGAGAATAGACTTTAAAATACTCCTGGACGTTTATAAATCACTGACTGGCTTAGCGCCAAAATACATTCAAGACCTGTTGTTGTATCAACATTCCAAATCACTCCAGACTTCTGCTTCTGGTTTTCTCTGCATCCCCATACCAGACTCAAACACGGAGATACAGAATTCAGCTTCTATGCTGAGTTCTGTAAGCTTTTTTGGAACAAGCTTCCAAAAAAACTGCAAAGCAGTTGAAACAGAGTGCCTTTAAATTAAGGCTAAAACCCAACCTGTAACATATTTAGTGTTTATTTGTTTGATGATTTTGATGATGACATTTAACAAAATGTAATGCGTATTGCTTGTTTTATTATTGGTAACTGTATAATATTTTTATGATGTAAAGCAATTTGAACTGCCTTGTTGCTGAAATGTGCTGTACAAATAAACTTGACTTAATCAAATCACAACATCTGCAAAACGCAAAGATGAGATCCTGACAGCACCAACGAAGTCCAATCCATCCTCCTAACAAGCTCAACTCTGAGAAACAACTCTCCTGCTTTGCTTAAACTAAGACCTGGTAGCACATGGCAACCCATATTCCAGCAGCACCTCTTGCTAAAGGCCTCAGGTTTGTTGCTTTCATTGGTTTGAAATGCTTCTCTACAAAACCCAGCATAAATCTGTTTCCCATAAGGTAAGAATAACACCGTTAGTTTTTGGACGGATGACTGGAACTTTCTAAAAGAAAGCCAATCCTGAGTTTTTGCATAAAAAAGGAAATTAACTTACTTAAGAGTTGTGGGTAATCTCATTACCAGTGCAAGAAGAATCAGTACATCAATAATTCATTGAATCTAAGAAAGTGGGACTGTATTATTTTCTAAAGGACTTTGAGTAGTTTTTCTTCACTATTTTCTCCCTTTGTGCTGGGTTGTCATTGGATAAGAATGTACTTTGAATCACTGCTGCATTGTGAAGAGCCATAATGGTCTTTCATGATAACTTGTACATGCAAAGTTGATGCCGCTAGTTGTATTTTTATAAGTATTTCAACTTGGAGACATAATGAACACATAGAGTAGGCATGATTTTAGAGGAGATCCACTGTCCTTCTTTACCAAAAGAGAAAAAAACCTCAACAGTCAGGCGTAGCAGTGGCAGTGTTGCAGCATTTAGGAATAAGAAGACAGGCAGTCAGGCAGTATAATAAGAAATAGAGCTTTAATCCATTGCTCAGGGACTAGATAGTGAGTGCTAAAAAGAAGAAGGTGAGAGAAAAGGTGTAAGGCAGAGACAGAGAGGTGGAGGAGGAGAGTGAGTGAGAGGAGACAAGCTGGGGGAAAAATTCACTTCCACAGTTGGCTGATCTAGGAAATCCTGCAATTTCAGAGCAGCCTGAAAGCAAAGGCAGATGAGCCGTGTCTCTCCATCTTTCGTCCTTCCCCCTCCATCCATCTTCCTCTCTTCCTTCCCTGGCTTCCTAATTCTCCAGTTGAGTTGCTGCTGCATTATTCCGCCTCCCTCACTTCTTTTGTTCTTTCTCATCTCGCCGACCTCGTTCTTCAACCACCACCGCGCTGCGCTCGCACCTCGCCTTCGCCCTGTCTCTCTTGCTGTCCCGTGAAGTTCCGAACGGCTTGACTAATGCCAGACTACAGCCCCCAGTGGGCTCATTTCACACCTCCAGGCCTGATGCCAGCCAATTGGCTCTCCTGCGGTGTAACAACTGATGGGCAGACTGCTCTTGCCACTCAGTTGGCCCTGATTTGGATGCATAACGCAGACTTGAAATAAGAAGAGGAGGGGGAAAAAGGAACACTGAAGTGTGGCAGGTTATTTCAAGCACAGAAAACTTTTGTGGCTGTGCATTTTTAATTGACTGCATAATAGACTATCTCTGAAGAAGTTGGTAATGGGAATAGTGTGTCGCTCTGTACATTGTGCTGTGCAAAAGTATTTATACTATAACTTTTCCTCAGTTTCTCACATTACAACTATAAACTTAATATGTTTACTTGGATTTTATGAGATGGACTAACACAAAGCAAAGCAAAGGTGGAAATTTAACTTAAAACAACTGGATATAAACACTGCCTTAAAAAGTATGTGTAGTTTTGTTGCCGGGGTCAATCTGTGGAACAGTTTGCCAGAAGATCTTGAACTAATAACATAACACAGTTTAAAAAGAGAATTAAAACACAAAATGATTGAAAGCTACAAAGGAACTTGAATATTTGACTTGTGATTGAAATCTTTGTCATGATGATTTACTTACGTTTTAATATTCCTGTTTTTGGTTTAATTTCTTCTTATTATCTGGATTCAATTGTTGATTTTGTGTATTCTGTTAATATTTGCTTTACTAAAGCTATAAAGCTACGGTTTATTTTTAATGAACACATAGGGTAGGCATGTATAAGCTGAATTTGCCTCAGTCTATGCCTTTTCTGTCTATTTAACACTTACGAATTAGTTTTATTTGACTGTCTTGAATTTCATTGATTGCAATTGGAGTGTAACGACTATTATTATGTGTGTGTCTATGTGTTTTAGACTGAATGAACTATAAACTATAGAACAGCAGTGCAGTGGAAGAAAAATGACACATGGGATTCAAATCTTTTCGACAAATGAAAGCGTAGTGTCCATTTGCATCTTACCTCCTTTACTCTAATAACCCCAAATAAAGTCCAGTGAAACTAATTTCTTTCAGAATTGATTGCGCTGTATACTAATATGGGGTCACCTTATTAGAATACAGAATGCACTGTGTTAAAGAGATAAACTAATTAATCTTATTTTGATATGAGACACTGTTCCAATTAACAACAAATCAAGAATGACACTCAGAATGCATTCTGTCATTATTTTCATTCAAGGAAAAAAATAATGCAAATCCAAGAGTAAAGAAAGAAAGGATACATTGCTCTTTTTTATCTACCAGTTACGCAAGCATGGGGCTTCCCATCAGTTTATAACAAAGAAGACATAGTATTTCAGATCACTGGCTTGCACCTGTGTCCTTGGACAACAGTTCACACGGGTTCAGGAGTACAAAAACAACTTCTCACAAATCTTCTGTTAATCAGGTTCCGTTCCCCAGTAAATAAAACAAAAATTTCTTTTAATCCACCACAACCACATACATGGAAGTGGCAGCACTGAGTTGAGTTGATGCTTTTCTTCATCTACATGAACATTTACAGGGAAGCTGATCAGAGTTGACTGAGAGGCAGATGAAACTAAATGTGAGGCAATCCTAGAAAAAAACTTGCTAGACTCAGGCAGAGGTTCACCTTCCAGCTGGAGAAAATCCCCCAAACTTTCCAAGGAACAAGTCATACAAATTGTAGCCACTAGATGTACAGAGTTAGTAAACAGATATCCCAAAAGGCATGCTGCGGCCACACTTTTCAGATTAACTGTAAAAAGTTTGAAAACTGAGTCAGGTACTCGTTTGTGCCCATAAAATCTCAATAAAAAATACACTGAATTTTGTTGTTGTAATGTGATAATGTGAGTTTGACAAAAGTTCATAAATATATGACAGATAGCCCAAAGCTCAAAGTCTTAAGGATGATCTAATGCATTACAAATCAGAGCACAAAAAGGGCAATTACCAGCCAAATCACCCTGCTTCCCATAACAACAACTAAAGAGAACTCTCCGTGCTTACAGAACAGTAACTGAAGAGGGGTGTCACATATTACAAAGAAGGTCAAGTATGGATGAGCGTGTGCGTTGTATTATGTTAGGGTAAACGGCGCACAACAAGGACAAATTGAGATGCTCCAACAAAGCAATTACATCTTCTAATAAAGCTGTAATTGTGTTTCATTACGGCGAGACGACATCTATTTGCATCATCTTTTATTTCCTTGCTCACCGAATGGTGTCTGCTCACTAACCTCTGCCTGGCTCTCATGCTGGTTATTATGCTTATAGTGGTGATCACACACACACACACGCACCCCCATCCCAACAAGGACAACACACACACTTCAAGCACACACACACACACACCCACGCACACACGCAGCCAGACAATGAAGCGAGGAAAGCCTCTAGCGTCATGGGGTAAATCTCTCCACTGAGAACCTGTAATTATAGACCCTGTCTCAAGATAAATCAATTAACGCCAACATATAGCTTTTAATTTAATCCGTAGCTAATTAAAGAGAGGAGACGTGGGGGACATGGGAGGAGGAGAGGGGAAGACAAAGCGGCAGAGTGTAGTGGAGGTGAGACACTGCAATGAGTTGTGCGTCGGAGCTGGGGGAGTCCTTGGTTCAACTCGTGCAGGGCAGAGATGATTGAAATGAATTCCACTGGCAGCTAGGCTTGGGATCCCCGATGTTAGCTCAACATTACAAAGCATCACCTGGAGCTGTCTGAGTGACAGGTGACACTTTAATTGAGATAATTTAGCAGTTCAGTAGGAGAGAAAGATTTTGCCTCGAGTAAAGGCAGGGAAGCGATGAAGCAGGGTGTTCATGTTTGTGAGCGTAAAAAGAAACAAAATGAAGCAACAGAGTAATTTGCCTGGAAGGCACATTTTCTCTAAAAGTGACACAGTGAATCTGACTTAATCTCTTATAACAGAATATAAAAGGGAGAAGAAAAACGTTGTTCTCGGCTGTGACTTTCACACGACCTGTTAATACATTTATTTTGCATGGTAATATCTGCTCAGCTGTCCTACATAAATAAAACTTCAATACATTTGACATTGTAGCATTTGTTTTGAACGTCAGCCAAGGATTCCCCCAGCGCATTTTAAGCTTGGCGGGCCACCAGGCTTTACTTGTGCCCCCACCAGGCTAAGCATTGCTTATTTTTTAAAGTCTTTTTAAAATGTTTTCATTTTTTAAGACTTTATAGTTGGTGTTCAACTATTAATCTTCCAATCATTCAATAACACATAATTATCAAGTGATATTTTCAAATTTTCTGTCAGCTTTAAACATTTTTTAACGCATAAACACAACGGACCACTGGATGAGAGAGTGTCCTAGCGCCCAACCACCGGGCTTAGCAAATTTTCTGGGGGAAACTTGCCAGCTAAACCAGGCTGCCACACGTGCTAGAATACTCTGTGGCACAAGCATCACAACTTCTAAAAGCCACATGCACCACACACATGGTTAAGCCCAAAATTATTCATACCCCAGGGAGATTCAGTTTTTAAAATGATATTCATTCATTCAAGAAGTTTGTTTCTGACAGGAAATGAGACAGGCACCTCTCAAAAGACAGTAACACAATATAAAACAATATAAATGAAAACAAATTTAGAAGTTTATGAGTACATTTCATCACAAACTGGCATGACAAAAATTAGCTTTACCCTCCTCTATATCAATATCTTCATTATATATCTGCCACTTTTGAGTCTCCTTGCCATCAAGCTAATCTTTGTAGACTTTCTGATTGCTTACAGCCTGATCGCTCCAAACCTTTAATATTAGCCCAGTCATAGGAAATGTGCCAGTAAAACTGGGGATTAAGGATTAGTTTAAATCTAAATCTTCCCAGGGTGTGAATAAGTTTTGGATTAACAGGAAGATTTAGTTTTAAATGAGCTGTGTGCAGTAAGTTGGATGACCTCTGTTTACTGCCATCCTTCAGCCACTTTAGCCAGGCTCTCCCACACTTCCCCTCACTGTGCAGCCTATTAACCAGAAACATTTCAAAAGCTTAGGAAACCTTTGAACGAGTTTTATTTGATTAGCTGTGACACTATGAGTTTGTAATATTTGATTTTTTTCATAGTATTGTAATTTTTGAGACACTAAAGATTAAGTTTTCAGTATACAGAAGCTGCAATCTTTAAAATTCCAAGAAATGATCACTTGAAATATTTCACTATGTTACCACATTGTTCAATATTTTTTTTAGATGCTATATACGAGGTTGTGGAATGAAAGCAAAGTACACTGAGAATCTAGATACAAATTTGTGGACGACTCCCTGTGGGTTGGGAACCTGCTGTTCAGAATGAGATGTCTCCAGATTTTTAAACGACAGTCAGGGCAAAATGGAGAGGAAAAAAAAAAAAAATTTTTCATGAGCAAATATTTAACAAGACTGTTATAGTGAAGAGGAAACACTCTATTCCAGCCTCTATCAGGGATCCTTGAATATTGACTAAAAAGAATAAGGTCACAAAAACAAGCTGCTGAAAAAATAACCAGAGGCAAAAAAACAAAATAATGAGTGAAGAAAAAGAAAACTCACATTAAATGACAGGGGAAAGTGGCAGATCTGTCAGCTGCACTTTCTCATTACTTGGTCCAGGGGCATAATGTGTGGTGACAGCAATCTGTTCTGCACTCATAAGCTCAGAAAAAGGAGGAAAAAGATGCAGCAGCATCTTATCTTGTACTCCACATTGATCATCATGCCTCTCTGCCTTTGCATTCACCACAGTTTAAAACCTGGTCACGTTAATGGCTGGCAGCTCATTAGAACAGAAACAGAAAGGGGAACTTTGAAAACAATGCAAACCAAAAATTCTGCCTTTAATCGAGCCAAACCGCTGACTGTTCCCTCTGTTTTTGTGGCAATCTTTACTCCATCTTTTAAATTTCTATTTTATGACTAAACACATCACAGAAAATTAGCATTGTTCATTATTATACACAGTAAAGGGCACTTAAAAAGGAAAATGTTTGATCACTGTGTAACACATGCTTTTCATTGGAAGCTTCCCAGAGAAAAGTGAATTGGGGCACTGTCGAAAGACTTCAATTAAAATTCTGGCTTTTAAACATGGCGATAATTAAAGTTGCACACTAACTCCGTGAGCACATTAGTCACACAGACGCTCAAGAATTATAAGAAAATTTTAAGACAGAAAGAAATAAGCTCAAGATGCAGATTTACATCTAGATCTGCCCTGAAACTCAAAAATGTGAACAAACACTGAAAAGTTGCGCTAACAGCCACACTACTCAGAGTGGAAGTTGTTCCTGTGGAAAGAAGATCCAAAGTTTGTAAGTTTTGGTTTTATTGAGGTGGTTTTGAGAAAGCAGAAAGGTTATTAGATGGCCTTTTTCTCCAGTGCAGTCTGATGAACTTGGTTTGATTGGGAGAGGAGAACTAAAAATGTTTCACACCTTCATTTAATTTGGGTCACTTTCACAATGCACTCTCTAAAATGGATGTAACTCCCTCAAGTCTCACCGGTTGCTCTTCTGTTGCAAGATAGCAAGAAACTGCCCGGCGTGAACAACAGGCGAAGCAGTGGACTCTCCGGCCGGTTGCTCTGTATACATGAGATGAATACAGCTGTACAGAAAATAACAGCAGAAATGGACGCCAGATGTCATTTCCTGACTTGTTCACTTCGCCTCTTTGGTTCACTGTTTGCTTTCCCTCTGTAAGCAAACCGCACCAAGTGAAGCGAGATCCATACTCTTGGGCGGATCTGTGTTTACTTGTTCTGACCTTACCAGAGTTCAGATGACTTTTCACACCCACCCAATTTAAGAGAACTGTCTGTAGATTGAATTGTGGTCCACCTAAGTTGGTGTGAAAGGCCTTTATAAGGAAAGTTTCCTTCAAAGCCATGTTGGTTGTTTATTCAGGTGGAGTTCGACTTTAGCGGGTGCTGGTTTTTCTCTTCTTCACTACTTTTGCAGTTTTGTACCTGAAACAATCAAGTATGAAAAATATTTGCCAAAAGGATGTCAATTCAGAATCACCTTGCTGAGGTTTCAAAGCACATTCACATGTAGCTGAATTTAGCAGATACCAGAACTACGCTTCCTGCAGCATCTAAGTTGCTCTGATTTATCAAGCTGTCTTTTACAAAATATACTTCATTTGGAAATGATTACAACCTTTTGAAAGTATTATGGTTAAGGTAAGAGTTTAGAGAATATGGAGAAAGATTTAAAGAAAGTAATGCTAATTGAGCTTATTGCTAAATACAGCTTAAAATCCCAAGTTATTTTGTCTCTGTTTAAAATGTCCGAAATTGTAAAGCACAACATTGATGATGTTGCAGTGTGACATCACTGTAAAAACTAACCAAATGTCCATAGTCAAGAATAACTCTGTCTGTTGTTTTTAAAGAAAATTTTGAATCGACTAAAATCATCTTAAATTTTTAAAACAGAAATGTGTAATCTCTAGTAACAACCCAGATTAAATGACAATAAAGTGATGTGCCAAACTCCTGACAAGCATACATCAGCAAGCTACATTAGATGCCATTATATTTGGTGGTATTCTGTATCATAATCCATGTGGACACAACATATTGAAGGATTATATGTGTGTACTTAGGGCTCATGACTGTTCTTGCCAACCATTTCGCCTGGGGGGGATCGTAAAGTGCTCATTAATTCCTCAAATTAGCTTAAATGCCCTTATTGAACAGTACCCTCATGATTATTTTTTGCTTATTAACTATTCCCTAAGTGGGATGCCATGGGTCCTGTCAGGTCAAAGAAGCGCTGTGTATGTAGTGTGTGCGTGCGTGTGTGTGTGCGTGAAGGAACACAGAAGCCAGTTGAAAGGCAGAACTGACGCTACATCGCCTTCCCGTTTCTTCCTCATATTCCTCTCTCGCTAGGCTCGTGGACCTATCGCAGTTGCCTTGGCGACGCTGGATGGCAGCCTACGGGAAAAAGAGGCTGGCAAATAGAAAATGTCAATTACTGCCGGAGATATGCAGATCTGAGCAAGGGACCTCTGCATAGAGAAAGGGGAAGAATGAAAGCAGAGGCAAAAGAAGAAAAACAGGGGAAGAGGAGATGGAAAGAAGGAGGACCAGGTGTGGTGGTAGACAGCTGTAGCAAAGATGGAGAGAAAGACTGGAGGTGAGAGCTGACAGCAGAAGATAGCAAAAGGTTACAGAGGACTGTTGCAGGGAGAGAGAAAGGGGAAAGGGAGGGACAGGGACCCACTAATGTAGGAGATGAGCAGCTGAATTGAGTGCAGGCCGCTGACAGTACACGTCTGTCCACATCTATTATAACACCTATCTCCATCTATGAAGTATGGCACTGCAAAGTTCATTATTCCACTCTTCCTCCAACGCCTGCCTCCAATACACAGCTTTCAGCAGCAGCCTTCACATCTAGCTGGCAAAATTGATTAAGTCTGGAAAATAAGGTCAAACTGGAGCGAATAGGATGTAATCACTGCAGGGATCTCCAAAGCAAGTGGCCGGTCCAGATTATGGGACGACCTTAGCTTCATCTTGGTCTTTGGAGTCCAAGATAAGTGTGTGTGGGCGTGTGTATCCCACATGCACTTCCTCCTGCATCTATAAATCCAATCCTCTGCATTTAATCATGCATGGTGCATGTCTACACCATACACGTGTCTACATATTTAGCAGTCATAGGTGGAAATATGCATCTCTGAGGTGTGCGCTTCACAGAATGAACACACCCTATTTCAGCGGACATCACTAGGCCTAAGTTGAATTAATGCGTCCCCACCCCCTTACCCAATTTCCATCAGGGGTCTCTTGACCTCCCATTCTACAGACACATAATGGTCCATTTGGGGTTTAGCAGCTGGCATTACCAGGAAGCATGGAGACACTGAGCTAGACCATATTTCCATAAGACTGGGACACAGAGGCCCTTCTATACATATATTAGTCCCTTTGTGTCTGAGAGCTTTCATGTTGGCCTTGTCTACACCACTGCATGAGTACGGACTACTGTGTGCACACACAACACACCACACACATATACACAAAGACATTCAAATATAGTCTGTCCTTCCATAACCATTACTGAAGGTACAGTGCCTCTCAGAGAAATTCATTTAGAATCAATTCAGATCAAAAATACTCTATTGATCTCCAAGGGAAATTCAATGCTGTTGTTACTCATATTAATTTAAGACTCTTCAAGGAGTTGTTGTGAATAGTGATGGCTGTGGGAAGGAACAATCTCCTGTAGCAGTCTGTATTACAGCAAAACTGAAGAAGCCTCTGGCTGAAGACATTGTTTTTCTATGACTGTCATAAACTTGGCAGCATTTTATTGGGATTTTATGTGCAGTGCAAAGTGGTGCATGATGGTGAAATGGAAATTCACCATCACTTTTGGAAATTCTTTCAAAAAAATCTGAAAAGTGTGGCTTGCATTTGTATTCAGTCCTTCTAAATCAACACTTTGTAGATTGGTTACTTTCTGGATCACCTCAGTTTTCAAGTCTTGCCACAGATTCTCGATCGGATTCAGGTCAGGGCTTTTGACTGGACCAGTGTGGGTCTGGCTTTATGCTTTGGTAGTTTTCAGCTGATTGAACAAAATTTTGTTTAGAGAATCACAGTAAAGAGGTCTGAATTCAAATGTACACCACATGTTTTATCTTTACCAGCATTTTAAACATTTTCAAGTTGCCTAATTTTGTGTCTCTGCTCTAAACAGACAAGAAACTTGAATTCACAAAATTTTTCCTTCATTTTTATTTTCTGGAGTGGGAAACATATTGGGAAATGCACCTGCCATTTTCTTTCACATAGTAGAGTAAATGTTCTTTTGTAAGAGTTAAAATTTGTTTGCTGCTCAAACTACAATAATTTCTGTCCAAGGGATTAGAAAAAACAGACCCTTTGAATATTTTTGGAGTGGAAAAAAAAGGTCTTTAGCTCTTCTCTTTCGCTTTCATGGAGTAGCTCTTCTAATGGACACAAATTGTCTGGAGGAGTTTAAATTGCCATCAACTATTAGGGCTGGATTATTATCATCAGATCATCTAATCACACTCAAAGCCCTGAGAGCACCTTAATGAACACTGTGCTCAGCACAGCCCAGCCACATCAAACACAATGTAAATTTCTTTCTTCATCTTTTACATCACACACACACGCACACGCCCACCCCACCACACACACACACTCCACATCATCCCCACCACACACGTACATTCACAAACAGCTGAGATTGCTCCGTCTTGACCCACTTCTGATGGTATCATCTTCAAAGAGAGACCGGGGAGAAATGTAATGGAAAGGAAAGGGAAAATGATGAGAAGAGATTAAACTGAAGAAAAAGAAGTAATTGACCACCACGGTGTAGGTAGGTATAGGTTGAGTCGCCCAGAGGCAGAAAGACTCTCCGTTCATTTACAGTTTAAAGCCTGCTGCTATTTGAGGCCAAACGCCTGCCTTCATCTGGGATTCGCCCCCGTCTGCCGATGGCAGATGGTTATTTCATCATCATCATCATCATCACACACTCATACATATGACCACACAGAAAAAAATACTAAGTAGCCAACATGTTGAAGAAGCAGGATGAATGTGTGTTTGTGTGCACAAGTGGACGTGGGGTTCCAAAGCATTATTCTTTAAGCACCATTTCTTATCAAGACCTCTTGGATTTAAAGAGTTAATGGACAACGTTGAACCTAATTTGCTTTGCTGCACATCATGGCTGAGAAGATCAAGTGGATGCCTGAAGAAAGAAAAATATTTTCAAGTTTTTATGACTTGTTTATGAGTTTAAATATTCCCAGCTTTAGTAAAATTGCTTATTCTGTTCATATTTGCATTAATTATTCATTATTTGACAATATCCCCATTCTGGGTCTGCAACCACATCGCAAAATCACAAAATCCTACCAAGTGTTTTTGGTCTACTTCCTAGTGCAAATATCTTACTACACTTGAAATAAGACAAAACTAAGTTACAAGTAACTTTTCTGGATGCTTATCCCACCACTGTGTTTCCACATGGGAATGATACGGTCAGAGTGATGTATAGCGTTTTTATTTATTTATTATTTTTTCAGCCAAAGGCTAAAACATTCAGATTTTACACATTTGCTATTTCCCCCTAATGGATCTTGGCAAACTGCAAAAGCCACAACAAATTCCTCCCATCCTTAAGTTTTCGCTCATGCAATTACAGAAGTTACATACGATCTGTCCACCCTGTAGCCATTTGCTATTTCGTGAGTCCCCAGAGTCAACACATCCCGTAAGGCCTTTGGACAAAACACTCGGCAAAATATACGGACAGGTGGAGTGAAAAACCTGCCAGTTCAACCACTATTTAAATCAAAACCCTCTAAACACCAAAATATGAACAAAAGTTAGGACTGATATAACGAGCCGCCAAAGAAATCAGGTCTTAAATCACATACATGTAGCTGAATTCGATTTTTAAACGTGTTCCCTTTTAATTGCCTCTCTAAGTGAGCTGAATATGCTGCTGAATATGTCTATTAAGACTTAACTTTTTTTGAACATCCCCAGCAGGCTTATGTTTGTTTTGGCAGCTCTTTGATGGTAAATTGCTGTTTTATAAGCGATAACTTTGAAACTCTGCTCGGAAGGTCAACAGCAGACCAAATCAGCTCGCAGAAATCAAAGTAAAGAAAAACTCAGAGTGAACTGTGCCCCAGAGGCAAACTCCAAATTTGGCAGTGCTACTGCATGAGAGCTGCTGCCACCTACAGCAGAAATGCGCCCCGTCTGCACCTGGTAATGAATTCAACTCAACACGGAGCAGCTAACAAAAAGCCTGCGGCCATTGGGAACAGAGGTTTCTAAATCTGCAGCAATAAACCTCAATCATACGCCAGTTAGAGTGACTGACAGTGAGTCGAAACAGAGGCAAGCGTCACTAGATTAGAAACGGGGAAAAAAAGCTGAAAGAGGTTGAAATCTGAAGAGTCACTTATTTGGCAGGTCTTTTCTCATAAAACCCTAACAACTGTGAAATTCCCTTCATCTTCCATGTATCCTGAAGGATTACAGTGTAAAGAGTCCTGAAATGCTGTTTGAGAATTCTGTGGATGTTTTTTTAAGTGGATATCCACGATATCCACTTAAAAAAAAAAGTGCATCACAAAAGAGGTTACAACTCTAGAAAGTGTTCACATTTGCACATATTGCAGACAGACTTCTTGGTATTTTACTTTTAGATTTTTAAGTGATAGCCCAACACAAAACAGTTTGTCAAATTAAGAAAATAATGAGTAGTCTCAAACTGTTTTTTAACAAAAGAATTAAATAAATAAATCTTAAAAGTGTGGTGTACATTTGTGATCGTGTTTAACATTGACATTTGGATTTAAGTTTCAACTTGGACTGGGTCATTCTGAGACATGAAAACTGATTTGATCTGAATCATTTCAGTTTAGTTCTGGCCATATATTTAGTGTTGACCTCTCTGCCGTTCTCCCTGGTCTTCATGATGTTTGTTCACTAATGTTGTCTAAGATACCTCAGAGGTTTCCACAGAACCGATGCATTTATACTGAGATCAAAATACACACAGGTAGACTCTGCACAGATTTTCTTATTTTGGTGTATCAGGGTAAAGCAAACTGAATACTAAAAGGTCAGATTTTTATTAGTAACATTTTCTCTTTCATTCTACTAACCCCCCCAAAAACAGATTAAACTTTATGGTTGTAAAGTGGCAAAATGTGAAAGCAGTTCTGTGGGTACAAACACTGCATAGATCATAATGTGAAACATAAATTTGTTTATAAGAGACCTATTTTTAGGCTGGCCACACCAAACTTGGATGCTTCTTTGTACATTTCTGAGTTTCAGTGTGTTTATTTGCATGGTCCTTTGGGATCAAGACAAACATGTAGAAAGAGATTTAAAGAACAGAAAGGGTGCGAATGTGTGGGACCGTATACTCGCGCCCTTTGCAAAAGGAACTAAATAAATCATCCACCAGTATGGTGAGTTATTACCTCAGGGTGAGGCAAAAAGACAAACCACACACTGCAACCCGATAAAAGGTCAAGGGGAAGCAACGAGGAGAAGCACTGGGAAAAGGTCGGCTTGCACCACGAAAAATTAGTTGCATGGGAAGAAAATAAATGTGGTGAAGATGAGAACATCATGTTCCCTAACTGTAGCAAAAAGGTGAAAAACAGCAGGTTAGTGATGCTTGATGGAAATGAGGAGCAACCTGATGAATATGTAAGAGGCGGATAAAATGAAATAATCCGTGGTTTGGGAATAATTTAATTTTTTTCTATGTTGCTGGTCTGAAAAGAGACGTAACTTCAGATTGATTTTCAGGTTTGTAAAAGATAACTGGAATAACTGGTAAGAAAAGCCATCTGTATTTTCAGTTTATTTTAGGAACGTAACACCTTTGAAAATGATTAAAATGGTCAATTTAACTGTAACACGTCATATAATGCACTGTTGAAGTAGTTTGGGGAAACGCTATCTTATCAATCATTAAACTGTTGTCATGTTCACATTGGGAGGTTCTTTACAGAGGAACAAATGATTATTTACACAGGAAATGGAAGTAGAGGGCAGTGAGCTAACATTGGTCTATTGGATGTGTGCAATCTAGCAGATTATATAACTACCAGAAAAATATGGCAGTGCAAAAATTTATAAGACAGACTTCAGTCAAACTGCTGTAATATTTTTGCTTGCTTTACTTTTTCATCAGACAATTCGTCTGTCTATTTTTCATAAGTAGATGGAAGATCACTGCAAAGAAGACATTCTCCTAACTTCCTGTGTAAATGATTATCGGCTTCTCTGTAAATAGCCACATAATACAAATGTGAGTTCAGTTTAAAAGCTGATGAAATTGCATAGACCCCTGTGAGGCATGTGAGATTGGAGTTGTTTTTAAAACAGTAGAAATCACCAAAAGTTTTTTTTTTTCTCTCGCACTTAAGATACAATGTACCTAAACCCCCTCAACACAACCATACTTTAAAAATCCTAAGCTATACTTTCAAACTGAATTTGAGAATATATCCTAAAAGTTTTCTTAATTTCACGTTAAATTTGAACAGGAGTAATTTTGAGGTTTGGACAGGGAGCCAAACACTGCTACGACAAAGACTGATGGCTCCCAAACAAAGCCGTTGTTACATAAACCATAATGAAACGAACACACACAAAGCCCTAATGACATTAAATCATAAACACATCCTCAATTAATCCATCACCTTCAAGTCATTCCCTCAAAACACAAACCTACATACACACGCACTCCCACACACACAATTAAAGTGCTAAGTCGGAACATGATTTACATCATTATGATTACCACTGTCATAATTACGAACGCTGTTATCACTCTCATTATTAATAGCAACGACACTATTATTAGCCTGACTGCTGGTGTGCTGCTTAGTCTGCAGGCTAATTACTGCGTCTGAGTGTCCAGGCATGGTGCCGGTCCACATCTCCGAGGTCAGCAAAGCGCTCCTCCTCTCGACGACGAGCTCTCACACTCACTTAATTCTGTCACTCACGGTCTCTTTTAATCTCGTTATGATGGAGAAAGCTCTAATTCTCTCACACGCAATTTATTAGTGCGTGTTTGTGCTTTGGAGACCTGATAGAGCATTACTGTCATAGCTTATTCAATTAAAGGGGGATGTATCTAGCCGGGCCCGAGGGGGAAGAGAAGGGGAGCAGGTACGTCGTGTGGAAGACGCCACACCCCCCGCTGTGTTGTGGGCACATTAGGAAGACTCCCTTCCTGCGTCTCCTGTCTTTTTATCACTGAAACCAAGGCCTGAATATTAGAGTGAGATCACAGCAGAGACAGCGGCAGAGCAGAGAGTCCCTTCCTGTGTGGATTCTGTGACTGCACATATCTGCGCTTTATGTACACTACATGTGATTGTTTACACGGCTGAGGCGTTATGATGATGGCGTCCTTCTAGAGCGGACCAATTTCACAGACCATAGAGCAAAGAGGGCTCAGATGATCATAAGCCCATACCGTCTCCCAAACACACGCACTTAGTTTTCATTATACCCACTCACCTATAATGGCTCTGATGAAACCACAACGCAGGGCTGTTTTCAGCAAACTCACTTCTATCGAGCATCATAGAGGACCTGAACGGAATCAACATGGCAGACAAAAAGAGCACCTGCCTTTCAGGACACTGATCACCTCTTTAACGCATCAAATCTACAATTTGCTGAACGGAGCTTAACTGAATCATGATTTTATGTCTTTCTAAAAGAACTGTAATTTTGTAGTGACCCAAATAAACAAGGTATGTGTTAGAAAAACAGAAAAAAAAAAAAAGCTAAGTTAGTTGCTGAAAATTGCCCATAATCCCCTAAAACACCTGTAAAGTACCCCGAAAAGTCCTGCACTTATTAAACATGTTAAAAAAAGAAACTTTAATGTGTATTAATTTCATTAATACGCATGTATTTCATTAATACATGCGTATTAATGTGAATACACATGTATTAATGTGTATTCACATTAATAATAATGTGTATTCACTGACAAAAAGTAGGTTGTGTTTTGAAATGGAAGAATAGTAACACATACTGTTTTGAGATTTTACAAAGAAAAATCTGAAAAGTGTGTTGTTAGAGAACAAACAAGCATCATTATGACAAAAGAACACAGCAGAACCATTAGAAATAAAGTTGTGGAGAACATTGATCAGGGTTAAGTTTTAAAATTATATCTCAAGATTTAAACGTGTCACAGATAGAAAATGGAAAGAGTTTGATACAAGAGCAACCATACCAAGATGTGACCAGATCCTGAGCAAAAGCGCAATATTTGAGATATACTAGAGCTGAATTTCAGGCAAATTACACTTTTGAGATTTTCACTTGTGATAAACGTCTTATTTTCCTTTCACTTAACAACGAAGCACTACTTTGTTTTAGTTAATTACATGAAATCCCATTAAAAGACATTGGAGTTTGTGCTTGTTACATAAAAAAAACCAGTGGCATAATTATATTTACAAGGTTCTGTATGTTGCACAACGCAGTGGATTTATGCCAAAGCCTACAAGATGCTTATGATAATCATCTTGAAAAGCACGTGCCCATTTAATTGAAAAGGAAGTAATCATCTGAGGGATGAAATTATTTATCTCGCTGAAGCAGTTCAGTTGGATTTAACTCATTCTACTGATTATGCACGAAAACACAGACTGTTTGCAGAAATCAATGCGATGGCAATTAGAACCAGGGCTTTAATCAAAGAAAATAGAGAGGAACCACAGGGGACAAAAACAACAGGTCATCCGCCAAAATTGTTTGTTCTCCCATAGTTGAATTTAACGGTAGAACAGCAGGGCATTCTGAGTCTCCTGTAGAAAAATACTGCTCGAGTGAGTGTGTTTTCAAAAGTATTAAAGATAACTTTAAGTTTATTGAATTGCGGTCTACAAAAGAAAAATTCACAGTGTATCGCAGGTTTCATTTATAAAATGACGCATTAACTGTGGAGATCACAGCAAACTATCCACTCGCAAGCGAGCTGAAAAACATCGGCCCTCACGTGTCCTCTTGTCTTCCATCTTCTGTGGAAAGAGAACAGAAAAACAGCTCTTGAGACGTGATGAGGCAGCCAGAGTGATGTGTAATAGCAGGAAAGAATACGTTTAGTCAGCAGTGTAGGATTCTTGTAAGCTCTTGGCTGTCAGCGCCCAATTTTATCAATCAGCGCTATTGTTCCGGTCTCCTGGCAAACACTGGACATTCATGGGAATCAGTTAGTGAATGTATCTGCTTTTTGGTCTTTGAGCAACTTGCACTTGTGTGGATGTACTTGTGGTTTTTCAAAATGAACACTTCATCAACACTGATGGTGAATGAGTTCAGATCTGATGCAGATTCATGAGACTGTCAATAGAAATGGGATGGAGATTGGTGAAACTGGTAGAAAGTACATTGTTTCAATTATTTCACCCTAATCCCTCAAACTATGTACTTTTTAATAAAGATACACGACTTGGGTTTGAAACAAGATGATTTTCAGCTTAATTGGCTCTCACTAATGATTGTACCACTTACCTACTGGCAAATCTCCTTTTCAAGGCATTTAGTTTTAAAAGATTTATTTTAACCAAATTCTTCATTTCAATAACATAGACTTCGTCAGAAATTGCTACACAAATCCTGCAAATTGTTTCATCAGAAGATAAAAGAACAGTTCAGCAGCTCTAACACATAACATTTGCCTTAAAATGAAAGAGCAACAATCAAACACTTCATGGTAATCAAGGATCGCACTGCATTTAATATAAGACACGTCCTGTTCAATACATTGTTCAAAGAGCACAAATAAATGACCAGGCCAAATATTTTACAATGAAATGTTAGATTTCGCTCAATTCTGGAGCAAAATCCACTGAATTTTGTAAAATCGCAGAGTAAATGCAGAGAGGAAAAGGCAGCATGCACTCTGGCTGGCAAAAGGTAGCGAAAGAGGGGTCAAGGTGTTATCTTGAGATACAAAAGCCTTTTTCTTCTCGAAAATCCATTAGTGACTCAGTGTACTGTTATTATCAGCAGCTGCTTAAGCCTACAACATCCCAGCTATGATGTTCTTTTTAGTCGTGTCTTGGCATTTTCCCCAAGAGGTGAGCTTGAAAATATCACACGAAGGAGGGAAAGTGGCGAGGAAGAGCTTTCTTCAATGGAAAAAATTTAATTACTGAAAGGCATGTTTTTATGTCTCTCTGCGAACATTTTAAATTAGCTATCACGCTGCTTTTGTGGCAGGACATATTTTGGGGCTCGCAGGGCAGGAGGCAGGATAGAAATGTCTATTTCTGGTACGATGTAATCAGGACACAAAGGAAAATCACAGCTGACAAATCAGAGTTAGAGTTTCTGGAGGTAGAAAAAATATCAAATTACACCAAATCAAACATTTGAAGGGAGAGACATGATGTCAAAAAATAGTTAACAAAGGCCAACTTGAATATAGACATAGATAAAATACACAATTTAAGCTGTTATCCAATTTTCTGTTCCTCTAATCCTGATCGTCATCCTCTTCCCTCCAGCTCATTGATTCTCTTTCTTCTCAGTGCTAACATGCTTCAGCTTTGAATGTAAAGCATTGTTTACTTAGTAGACTGGCAGAACATCTTCCAGAATTATGCCAGAAGCTAGTTGATGGTCAGAAAAACATCTGTAGCTGACTGGATAATTAACGAAATACCAGTGGCTGGACATTTTCTACTAGATATAAAAGCAGTAGAGCAGGCACTCCATGTACAGAGTCCCTGAGATAGCCCTTAAATACCTGCTGCATTTTTGTTTATTTTTATACACACAAATTCTTTGGGGAAAAAAAACTATAGAAAATGAAAAAAGGGAATATTAGGATCTTCAAAAAGAAAAACATTTTCAAGCTGAAATATTTACTGTATTAACTAAAAAGTACAGCTTTTTAGTTGATACAGTTGATACATAGTAATTATGTCTGAACTGCTTCACATCTGTGTTGCATGAAGTCAAACATGTTCGTGCCAAGGACAACTGGACCACATTCCACTAATCAGCAGTTCTTGGCTTTTCTTTCCATCAGAAACAGAATATTTGATGCCCAAGTATACAAGTTTTCTGTTGGATCAATATTACTTTGTCCCAGGAAATAAACAGAGAGCATTGAGCAAACAGCACTGAAACAGGCAAACTTTCTATTGAGAAAGAAAGAAAGAAAAAAGGAAAGGAAGAAAGAAAAAAACACACATGTTGGCAAAATAGAGACAAGGAAACATGATTAAGCATTTTTTGAGGCATTTTTTTGTCAGGTTATGTGTGGCGTAACATAAAGTGGATTTTCCTGGGCGCCTGTATTGTAAGAACCATGACTGAACTGTAGTAGCTCTTTTTTTTTTGACTTTGTACATGAAAGAAACACGTCCAAACACAAGTACTGAACCAGCAGTCCTTTACTTCCTGAAACGAAAAGAAAAAGAGTTCACCTAGCCAAAGACAACAATACCTCCATCAATCCCCACCTCAAGTAAAAAGACTCACTTCCTGCCAGGAACCTGGCTGAATCTCATGACTTCTTTATTGAAACTGATAGTGATAGATAGAGTTTAATAGGCAACAGTTAGAGAAGGTGCATGAACAGCTATGAGATTTGTTTTTATTTAATTATCTTTGTGGATTTTATTATTGATCAGTGGCAGTAATAGCCTGATACTTTACATCAAAACAAGCCCCTTTAAACTGCTGCAAGTCTATTAAATTGGCTGCTACTTTCTTTTTTTGATTGACCTCTCATATCTGAAAGTAAGCTTTGTCATGCAGACAGATGAAAAGATCAATCTCTAATTATTTGCAAGCTCTTGTTGTCATTTTTCAAGCTTCACTGTACAGATATAAATATCACCTAACTGTAAAGAGAAAAATGAACTCTTGCAATTCCATGTGCAGCACCCTCATTAAAATCAACCTTTGCTGTTATTACAGTTGATGCTAATTGGAGCTGCAGCCAGTTAACACCCACAGCTTCTTTGTTAGAAAACTACTTGGTGACTAAACAGTCTCCCATTGCACTGAAAAGACAATTAACAACAGGTGTTAGGTATTTCTTAAAGACTACAAAACAGGCTAAATGTCACAGTAAGACCGTTAGGCAGCTGGTGCTGGACTGGGACATTTTCTTGCACAAACACTTCAGAAAGCCCCATCCTTTGGGTTTTATTCACCAGTTTTTGTCTCAGTGAAAATATTAAACAAGAAGCATTAATTAGGAAACTTTACAAGTACTGCTATGCGGATTAATTGCATTTTAAACAGAGCTCAGAGAAATACTTGTGCTCGTTTCCTGCAGTAACCTTCATATTCAAATTCAATGGAATTAATAAGGTATTTTAGAAAAAATGAAAGGAGATATATTTAAAAAACAATGCAGAATTAACAGATAAGATTAAAGGTACAATAATGTTTTAAGACTCTTATAAAAAGATGGTTCTTTGAAAATGGAGAGTGACTTTAGTTTTTGGCTCCATCTTTTCGATATCCAAACTGTTAATACCTCATTGAGTTCCTGAAAACATTTTTCAACTTAATACAAACTGAATAATAGAAAATTAGAACAAAACCAAATAAAAAAAAAATTATACTGATGTGTCCTGGGTGTCTCTGTTTAGTCCTGCAGTGGACTGGAAACTTGTGTAGGGTGGGTATGCCTCTTTCTACGTCACTCCATGGATGGATGGATGGATGGATGGATGAATGGATGGGTAGATGAATGGATGGGTAGATGAACGGATGGATGGATGGATGGATGGATGGATGGATGAATGGATGGGTTGATGGATGGATGAATGGATGGATGGATGAGTGGATGAATGGATGAATGGATGGATGGATGGATGGATGGATGGATGGGTAGATGAATGGATGGGTAGATGAATGGATGGGTAGATGAATGGATGGGTTGATGGATGGATGGATGAGTGGATGAATGGATGGATGGATGGATGGATGGATGGATGGATGGATGGATGGATGGATGGATGGATGGATGGATGGATGGATGGAGTCATCCTTGCTGTGACTTAGTGTTCTTCCTTGGGTTTCACTTACAGTTTGTTCCCTCTCATTCAATTGAAAACGTAAAGGCTCCTCTCTACACTCCAAAAGTAGAGACAATGTTGCTAAGCTGGCAACAGTGGGGCAATTATTGCTAATTATGCACTTGCAGACCTGACCTCGTGGGCAGGTTTGTCACTCAGACTCTCACAGTAGCACAAAAAGGAACAGCGATTGATTTTCAGAGCTTTGTGGAGGCCACTAAGATCGGTGGATAACATAATTTTCACATGCGAGTATCAGTCAATCACTTAAAATTAAGAAAATCGAGGCTGATTTATTGGCCAGCCAATTTACCGCTGCACTTATCATCCAAAAAAAAAAAAATGTTCTACTTGTGGTATTTTTTCAATCTATCATATCCAATTCTAATGAAATTCTCTGACGTTTGTAGTGTTAATGTGCCAAAATGAACACATTTCACTGCTTATATGTGTTTCACTGCTACTGTATGTGTGTTTCGCTCATGATTTGGTCAAACCATCACACAAAGGTGTTTAACAAAAATCAAAATATGTCATGATAGAAGAAAATACCAGAGACATAGACAGAGACTTCTTGTAACAAGTGAGAAAAGAAAAATAGGATAAAGCTTTTATGGGGTACTTTGTTCAGCGTGGAAAGAAATTGGTTAAATCAGCAGGTGTCTTTCTGTGAAACCAGCCAAAGATGAATGTGAAGGTTGGCGGAGTCGCTTATTTGCCTCAGACCTGTAATCATTCCAACAGAAAGGAAAACACACAGAAATAAAATAAGAAACATTGTCTAAAATTGAAAAAACTGTTTCATTCAGCCAGTGGACTCTCAGAAAACCACGCAAGACCCGTTAAAAAACAGAGACATACCCAGACACGGCCTCATTTCACTGCCCTGTGACACAAAATGGGATTTCTGTGTTTGAGCAGAGGGGGGTCCGGCGGCTGCACAGAAACACATCAAGGGGTGAGGGCTTCAAAATCGCTGGTGCCAGATTGGATGTCAGCTGCAGCATAAGTGACTATCTATCATCGGTGCAGCTCGTGTGAAGAGTGCTCTTTATAGACAGCACAAACAGCCCAGAAAATCCTCCTAAATTCAGCCAACTCCGGCCCCCTGCAGGGAGGGTTTGCACACAGGCTTCTGCAGTCATTCACAATGCACAGACACACAGGATTCACATGCATGGTTTCAAACATTGATGCATAAGCAGTGGATCATTTCAAAAGATATACACATCTGTATATTCACACAAAACCAGAGATGTTGTTGGGTCTCTTTTAAGAACAAATCTACACACAATTTTTTTGGCTTTTGCATGTAAATGTGGTGCATAGCTGGCATCCAGAGGACTATGGAGAATGGTCAAAGCAATTTGCCTTTAGCTATTGCTCATTTGGGTTGTGCATCAGGGCAATGATCTAAAGCACATAAGCAAGCCCACATCTGAATGATGCAAAAAAGAGAAAGATTTGGAGTTGTCAAGATGTTATGAGCTAACCTTAATGAACTGTTTATGCTCAAAAAAACTGCAATGTTATTGAATTAAAGCAATTCCTCAAAGAAGAGTGGGCCAATTAAGTGATATAAAAAAGGCATTGTTGGTTACCGTAGACACCAGATTACAGTTGTTGCCAAAGTAAATTGCTGTTTTGCACAGGGAAAAGTTGCTAAATGAAACTTTCATTCAAACACTACTCTTTGTATTTATTTTGGTTATTTTTTGTCTGAGGTTAAAATGTTTATAGTCTGAGACGTTGAGGTCTTAAAAAAAGGAAAAAAACACAAGGAATTCGTAATGGGACATGTTTTAAGACACTGTAACTATATTTGAAATTGTAAGGCGTGTCTAAACGGTGGATCTTGATGACTTCCTTAAAAGAACCAAAGAAAGAAGCAGAATCAATACATCCTCTCTAATTACACTAACGTTTTTTTCGCTAAATCATGATAGTTCACTCCTAGATATTTATGCTGTTCATGATCTTTACATGAACACCATGTAGTGTGTTTGTGTGCACTCTGCTGCAGAAGCAAAGGCAGTTGCTAATTTGTGCTTTGACTTATCTGCATTTCCTGGACTATTAAACTCATGTGAAGAGATAACAAGGACATGAGATGTGATGATAACAAGAGCTAAATATCTGGACCAGCTTTTTATTAATAACATTCCAGTAACTTGTCTCAAATATTTGAATTTGCTGTGGGATTTGTTGTTTTATGAGGCCCTTATAGTGTTATTTACTGTCTTATAGTGTTATTTACTGAGGTGCCTTAAATGATCAATCTTTATTGCCGAGTAGCTAAACGCAGTGAGGTCAGACTGAGATTGGATTGAGAATCTCTGATCAGGAATGTTAAAGTCTTGTCAACGATTCTCAATTTGATTTAAGCCTGAATTTTGACTGAGCTTTAAAATGTTTGCACTGGATTTTATATATAAATCAATCAATCAAGATTATATATAGCACATTTCAGCAACAAGGCAGTTAAAAACACAAAAATACAAATACATTTATAGTCAGTTTATGGGTATCACAGCAAAATAATATGAACAGAAATGTATAATTTAGATTTTTTTTTTATTGATTTAACATGTAATAAATCACGTATCCTTATTCTGTCCATAACAGGAAGTAAAAAAAAAAAAAAAAAAATCAAAGATGCTGCTTAGAGATGATCACCACAACCTCTAAAGTTCTCCTAGCAACAAGCAAACTCAAAATCATCTCTGTGTGAGATTTTCCTTCTTGCCAGGTGCTGAAACAACATGGCAGCTGTAATCTGCATGCCACCTGATCTGACCAATGAAAGGCCGTCTGGATAATCATTTCATTTAACTTAGCAACCAAGCGCACCCAGTGAGCCTTTGACTGGCAGGCAGTAAAAAAGGGAAATAAAAAAACAAGAATATGTCCCTGGGATATCTTAAGATCAAATGCTGAGGAAATAGCTAACAAGGCACATTTCAGGGTCTTTTTTTTATTTTTTAATGACCTGCTCACTCAGCGTGAGTGAGCCTTTCGCTTACTATTGATCTTACACTATTTAATACAAAGCCATAGATTTATAAAGGATGACCAAACACCAGCAGATTTAAATTTACATGAGGGTTAATTTTTTGTCTTGTCCAATTAGACATAAACTCGACTTTATGCTCAAATACATAAGGCAGGGAAAAGTATTTTGCATTCTCAATATTGTTCAAAAATAACCGGGGTAAACACAAAAAGCAGTAATTAACCCCTAAACCTAATAACTTCATGTGTTAACATCTGAAACAACTGTGATCAAATGTAACTAGTAATTTTTTACAGTGTTATGGAATAATTTTGTCCCACTGTGTGGAGAAGTCAGTCGAATTTTTTTCATTAACAGAGGAACTTGCTGGGAATTTTTGGATCATTATCCTGCTGCACATTCCTGATATTAAAGTAGTAAACTGATGGCCAGACTTTTTCCTTCAGGTCTTTCTGGAAGAGATCAGAATTTATTATTTCATTGATTCCTGCAAATCACTCAGCAAAGCACCACTGATCACAACGCTACCGTCACGATTAAATGACAAAAATGTTCTCTTTTATTATGGCTTTGCTCCAGATGTAACATGTGTCCCACCTTCCAACAATTTCCAATTTTGTCTCTTCAATCTAAAGAATATTTTCTCTATACTTTAGGGGATAGTCAAGATATGTTCTTGTAAATTCAAAATTAGCCTTTGTGGAGATTTTTTTGTTTGTTTAGAAGTAATTTTGGTCTTAGGACACTTGTCTGGTCCTCCATTACTTAGTCTTCTTTCTTATTCTTGAATTGTGAATACTGAACTTAACTTACAGAAGTGAGACCTGCAGCATGTTAGTTGCTGCTCTGATTTTTTCGTACCTCCTGTAGGAGTCAGGATGCATGTTTGGGGCAACTTTTGTAGGCAAGCTACTCCTGGCACCGTTCACAACTTTTCCAAGTTTTGCTTCTAGCATATATGGACAACTCTCAATGCTTTTTTAAAGTGTTTTTATTGGCACCACTGGCCTCTATTCAACAGTAGCTGGACAGGAGTCAGGGCAGAGAGAGAGAAGGGGAAGTCATGCAACAAATGACCAGAGAACAGAAATCGAAACAGGAAAAAATGTGTTAAGGACTCCAGCCTCTGCATGGTGCACCTGCTCGACCACAGTGCCATGTGGCATTCCCTCCATCTCTCAGTGTGGCTTTCCCAGAGCCTTAGAAAAGGCTTTCTAACTCTTTACAGACTAAGAGAGGCCAGTGACATTCTCATCTGTTCTTGATATTCTGCTTTTTGACATCTTCATCCATCCATCCATCTTCTTCCGCTTATCCGGGGTCGGGTCGCGGGGGTAGCAGCCTAAGAAGGGAGGCCCAGACT